>OY986437.1:127788020-127900520 GCA_963920525.1 Dichetophora obliterata | reverse complement strand
TGAAGAAACCGAATTAAACAGTTTAACATAATCAGCATACATCAAACAGCATGCTGTAAAAAGTTTGGGAGATCGTTGATGAACAAGAAAAACAATAGAGGTCCAAGGTGGCTTCCTTGGGGCACAACAGAATGATTGGTAATAAATTTTGAGTAGCAGTTACCAATGCGGACAACTTGATATCTATCAGAAAGGTAATTCCTCAGCCAGGATAACAAAGAGGAATGAAACCCCATTAGGGAAAGTTTTTTAACCATAATGGAGTGCTGAACTCTATCAAAGGCTTTGGCGAAATCAGTAAAAATGACGTCAATTTGATTGACTTTTTCCATTTCAGTTTTAATGAAGTGAGAGAACAGTGTTAGGTTTGTAGAAGTAGATTTACCACTAACAAAACCGTGTTGGAATTCAGAGATAGAGTTTTTAATTCTAGCATAAATGTGTTTTTTGACAATTGACTCAAATAATTTAGGGATCAAGGGCAATTTTGATATCGGTCGATAGTTCGCTATATTTTGCCTAGAGCCAGACTTATGGATAGGGACTATAATGGATATTTTCCAAATATTCAAAAGCTGCCCTGTCTTTAAAGATAAATTTAATAAAAGCGCTAATGGCTGGGCTAGCACAACTGCGCAGTTTTTAGAAATATTGGGGAATATTATCAGGACCAGTTCCTTTATTAATGTCTAGAGTGTAAGACATCATCATTGTAAGACATCATCATCAGAAAGAACTAATGAACCCATATCAATAATAGGGTTGTCATTATAATAAAAAGGGCAGTTCACGTCATCTTCCTCGTCTAAGAAAAATTCGATTGAAAATAATCAGCAAAAAGATTTGTGACGTCTGAAGTGTTACTTGCAGTTTTTTCGTTAAAAAACATATTTTTAGGGAAACCCTTCGTGTTACTTTTTTCATTTAAGAAATTCCAAAAGTTCTTCGGATTTTCTCTAATATCAGACTCCAGCTTATTAAGGTGAGATTTGTAGAGCGATTCTTTAAGAGATGCGTATTCACTACGCGCCTGTAAATAGTTTTGACGAAAAGATATATTTATTTTACTTTTTTTGAACAATTTGTTCATACGGTTTTTTAATTTTGAAAGACTTTTATTGAACCACTCCGGCTAAGAACTTTTCCTTATCTGATGACAAGAGTTACTTCACTTTTGAAGGATATGAAAAGACGCCAAAATATTACTTCGAGTGTTCCAATAAGAAAACACCTGATTATGTGAAGCAAATATGCAGAACAGAGTTTCCTGGGAAAGTACTTTTATGGCTGTCCATAAACGAACTCGTCATAAGTAAACCAGTGTTTATTAAGAGCGGTTTAGCTCTCAATTCCCAACTTTATGTTGCAATATGTCTTCCAGTTCTGAAAAAATTTGTTAAAAAATACCAATAAACTGATAAAATACTTTTTTGGCCAGACCTGGCATCTGCCCATTATGCCAAAGTAACACAGGATGCATTAGATAACATGAACATCGAATATATACCGAAAGAATTCAATCCTCCAAGCGTTCCTCCACTCAGACCCATCGAAACTTTTTTGGCGAATTTGAAACGAAAAGTACAGGGTCCGTCATCTATCGTTTTTTTTTCAACTAGTATTTATTTCGTGAATGGTAACACTTAGCTCATGTCTGATTTGACAAGTAATTAGTTTTTTCCTTCCGCTAAACGAATATGGTTCTGTATACGCTTGAACAACGCTGGGAAATATTGCGACATTACTTTGAATACTTACGGATTTTGTAAGAAAAGAAGCACCGTCAGCTCCATATGTTCGTTATCTTGTGAAAAAAGTGAAAGAAACTGGCATCCTCATCGATAAACCAAAGCGTGAAAAGCCAAAAGCAGTGCGTACACCCGACAATATTGCTGCTGTGGCAGAAAGTGTGCGTAAAGCGCCATCAACATCAATTCACCGTCGTTCTCAACAATTGAACATTTCGGAGGCATCATTGAGACGAATTTTGCATAAAGGCCTTGGTATGACGCCATACAAAGTCCAATTGGTTCATGAGTTGAAGCCAACTGACCATCCAATGTGTTTTCGCTTCGCTAAGTGGGCCTGCGATCGACTTACAGAAGATGCCGATTTTGCCAAAAAAATCATCTTTTCAGATGAAGCTCATTTTGATCTTGGCGGGTATGTAAACAAGCAAAATTGTCGCATTTGGAGCACAGAAAATCAGCATGCATACATTGAGTCACTGTTTGGTGCGGATTTTGGTCCAGAGGCATAATTGGGCCATTTTTCTTCGAAAATGAGCAAGGAGTGGCCGTTACAGTCAATGGCGATCGTTATCGGGCCATGTTGAATGAATTTTTGTTCACAAAAATTGAAGAGGAGGATGTTGGCAACATTTGGTTTCAACAGGACGGCGCTACGTGCCACACAGCCGAAGCTACACTCGATGTTTTGCGCCTTGTTTTTGAAGATCGCATTATCAGCCGCAGAGCTAATGTCGTTTGGCCATTATTTGTGGGGTGCCTTCAAAGATAAGTGTTACGCCGACAAGCTAGAGACAATTGAAGCTTTAAACGACAATATTCGTGAGGCCATTGGTGAAATACAGCTGCAATCGATAATGTGCTTAAAAATTGGACCGATAGTGTAGGCTACTGCATGGCCAGCCGAGGCAGCCATTTGAATGAAATTATTTTCCATTATTAACCGGAAGGATTGTACTTTCAAATAAAAAAAGAAATTTGAGAAAATATCCAGTAGTTTTTTTTATAGAATTTTCAAAAAAAAAAATTATTTGGTGGACCCTGTATATGGGAAAGGCTATTAGGCCAAAAGTGTGGGGTACTTAATACAAAAATTGAAAAAAAGCTGAAGAAAATCGACACAAATGGAATTCAAAAGGCGATGGGACAAGTTCCGAAAAATGTGAGGAAGGCCGATCGCTGCGGATATAATTTTTTTTTTTTAAGTCTACAGTTAAGATCACCAATATAAAAAATGCTAACAAATTTTTCAAATTCATTATAATAAAATTTTTGTTATGAATGAATATGTCCATATTTCATTGCTGATACGTTAAATTTGAAAATAAATTTTTTTAAAGAACAACTGAGTTGCGGACTTGGTTTTTACTCGGCAACACACAATTTAATGGACTAGAATAACAAAGCATTTTACCGTCATTATGAAATTGGATTTTGACAGTTGTATGAGTATTTTTATTAAAAATTACATTTTAGTCGACGCTTTCCACACACTATTTGATCAAGTTGCCAACTTGATGAGTTGTGTACAAAAAACAAAAAAATTAATATTTTCTTCAACCGATTCGGCAACTGCCAAATTATATAACAACTGCGGCACACACAAGTTGATTTTCCGATAGTTCTACCGAAGTTGGTTGGTAAGTTGATAAGTGTATGGGGTACTTTATGCACAAATGACATAAAATGGCAAATTATATATTTAAAGAAGTCCACAATATGAATTTTTTAAAGACTATTACTTTTAAAGTAGTCAAGTAGTAAAAAATTAATTAATTTTAAATAATTTGAAAATAAGGTAGCTTTCATTAAGTTAACCTTAAACTACTTTCAAAGTATTTGAAAATAAAGTACTTCTAAAATATTTGAAAATAAAGTCTTTTAAATTAGTTGAAAACACGTGCACAGTACGACAATTGACAAACTCCAATGACAACCCCATGTTAATAAAGTCAGTTGGTTACAAAAGAAAAAGTTAGAATTTCAACTAGTTGTATTTGGAAAAAAGTAGTTTTTAAACTACTTTTAAATTAGTTTATTTTCCTGCAGAGTTGTTCGAAAGTTATGATATTTTATGTATAGAAAATATATGGGCGTTTCAAAACTGGTATTACGGACGATTTTTACAAAGACTTATTAAAAAAAAATTAAAAAGTAAAATTTTTAAAAATTTTTTTTATATTTGCGTAGTTATTAAGTAACAATATTTTAAGTAAAAATAATGACAACAATCGACCCTAAGGATTTAAAGATATAAGCAAATATATGTACTGTCGTTACGTTACAAAAAGAAGAAGTGATTTTTGACTTAGATTACAAAATTTTTAAAAACTCTCTGAATTCAGCAAGACTTCGAGTATACAACTTTTTTAGAAGGATTTGAAATAGTTTAAGTTTATTTTCCAAGTGTCAAATTTAAAAATATTCTATGATTTTTTTATTAGGCTTTTTGCTCTGGCATGGCGTTACTAACGTTACGTTACTTAAATTTCTATTGTAGTTAAATTGGGTAATTAAGTAATTAGGTAGCTAAGGAATTATGTAATTTAGTAATTAAAAAAGAAATTCCTGGTGGTGAATTGGTCCTGGTGGTGTCTGTTACATAAGCCATCTTTTAATATTGTTGTTTAAAGTGTTTACACTAGATGTAAAAAAAGGAAAATTTCAAGAGTTTTTTATTTTTAATACTTTTTGCCTAATGAATAGCATTTGAAATAAGTTTTCCACCAACAAAGCTTGGATAAAATTTTTAATAAACGTTGATTTAAAGTTGCAGTATGAATTGAATTCTTCGGTTAAAGTAAGGAACAATATTTGGTTTAAAAAAATGTGTTACAATCAAAATATAAAGTGCGATTATTTTCTTAAATCCTTAATAAATCCTAAAGAAATTTATTAAATAACACTATGCGACAATTCAAGGGTCATGGAATTTAACGAAAAAGCGACCAACACAGATCGATGGTACTGATCTAGACCAACAAAACCCTAAAAGAATTTTGCAAAGTTAGCTCGCTTTTAAAAGATATAGGCATTGAAAGTTTGCCATTTGCAGAGTATTTTTAAAAAATGAAGTGCTCATAAGGGCGTATCGAATTATAATTTTTTTGAATTTCACATTCTAAGACGTCACCAAAGTTCCATAGGGTGGTTTTCCAAAAAAAGGATGTCTCCCTCTCCCGCAAGGACAAAGTTGTTTTTTGAGAAAAACAGTAAAAATTAACGGTCTATAAATGCTTTGATATTTGTAAGAAAAACTATATATGTTTTAAAGAAAAAGTAAATACAGACTTTAACTAACAATATCCCGCCAAACAAGATGCCACTCTTGATTTTTATTCACAGTGTCCTGTGTGAAGGATATTCGAATCTTAAGGTACACTCGAGATAGCACAGAACTTTTGATTGTTATCTGATTGTGTTAATTTAAGTGGTATTTATTAAAGTGTTTACGTTTTCCTTATATTTGGTGTATTTAATATTTGCACATTTTTTGCCTAAGCATTTACTGTTTTTTGAGAAAAGCAAACTTGAACGCAATTTTTCAACTTTTTGAAAAAAATTATTATAAGGCTTTAGTAGGTGGTTAAGCTATAAGAACGCAGATTAATTAAACGAAATATTCAAGTTCCAAGTAAAATTATAATTTCAATTTTATTTCAATGATACAAAATTAAATGAGTTAGTGAAATACATTAATTGTTTGTTGTTAGAAAGTATTTTGATTACAGTTTGGTCAGTAACGAGTATTTCCGCCTCTAGCTATTACGACAGCTCGCACTCTATTGGACATACTTTCAATCGAAGCCTTAATACATAATTTTATTCCCGAAAAATTTCTCCAAACATCAATGATATTTTCTTTCAAAATACTTATGGATGGGTTAATCCGAAGGTAAACATGGTGTTTAAGGGTGTGCCAGACATTCTCGATAGGCTTTAAATCCGGAGAAGTTCCTCGAGAGACTAACAAAAAATTAAAAATTAAGCTTAAAAAACTCGCGCTCATGAGAAAAACCCTACTATTTTTTACTGTTGAAGTCAATCCTCAATTTTGTTGAAAATTTTTTTCAAATTCATCCACTGGTTGAAAAATTACATACTCGGAAGAGCCAAATTTTGTTTTTTTACACCAAAAGCGTTCTATTAGCTTGACCCAGTAGGCGTACTGTATATCTCAGGCATCAGAAGTGGTAAAATAATTTTCGCTTTTTGAATTCTACAGATATCTCCTTTAAGGTTATAATTTTTTTTTAAAAACACATCTTAAAAGCAATTTTTAAATCAATTGGGACTTGTTGAATGGCAGGCTCAGAAATTCAAAATTTTAGTTTTTAATTTACTTTTTGGTAAATGATGAAGTGAGGTGTTTTGATGAAATAATAAATTATGATGAATTTTGATGAAAAAAGAAAAATATGCAAATATTTAATTCGCCAAATTTAAAGAAAACGTAAACACTTCAATCAATAACACCAACATTTAGACAATCAGATAACAGTCAAAAGTTCTGTGCTATTTCGAGTGTACCTTTGGATTCGAGTATCTCTCACACTGGACAATGAGGGTAGAAATCGAGAGTTGCATTTTATTTTGTGAGATATTCTTAAAGTCTGTATTTAATTTTGTTTTAAGACATGTATTTGCAGTTTTTCCTACAAAGCATTTATAGATCGTTATTTTTTTACTATTTTTCTCAAAACTTTGTCCTTGTGTAAGAGGAAGACATCCTTCTTTTTCTCTTTTTTTTTTTAGATCTTGACCACCCTATGTCACTTTTGAGACTTCTTAGAATGTGAAATTCGAAAAAATTGCAATTCGATACGCCTTAATGTGCACTTTGTTTTTAAAAAATACTCTGCAAGAGGCAAACTTGTAATGACTATATCTTTTTAAAGCGAGCTAGCTTTGCAAATTCCTTTTAGGGTATTCTTACTATACACTAGCACTATCATCCTGTGTTATCCGCTTTTCCGTTACAAAAATGTGTTGCACAGTGTAATGATCAATAACTCTTGGAATTTCCATGCATTTTTCCTTTACTATCATAATAAAAATTGCACTATACGGTATAGTCTATACCGAATGAAGAATTTTATCACAACTAATGTCCTATATTAAGTTGATAAAATTTTATGATGATTATTATGATTGATACAATAAAGTTGGGCTTATCAATATATTGAGGATAATAAAAAAATTTATACCAAAAACTATAATAAATATTTGACTACATACAGGGTTGCCAATATTCGAAGCGCCCATTTTATTTTTAAATAAATCAAAGAAACCACAATTTTTTGTCTGTTCGTCATAAATATCATTTAATTGGGTTCAAGTAGATTTGCTTACATTATTTCTTGAATATGATATCTCGTAAATGGTCGCCATTGGCCTCTACGACATATTGTGCCTGTTTTGCAGCATTTTCCATGGTTTTCTTCAACATTTCGATGGGAATGGCGGTTATTTCTTGACGGATGTTGGTTTTCAGCTCTTCTAGGGTCTTTGGCTTGTTGACGTAAACCTTTGATTTCAAATAACCCCACAAAAAGAAGTCTGGAGGCGTTAAATCTGGTGATCTTGGCGGCCAATCGAAATCACCATTTTTTGGCATCAAACGGCCAGGGAACAATTGCTTCAAAACATCGATTGTAGTGCGGCTTGTGTGTGGTGGAGCGCCGTCTTGTTGAAACCAGTAGTGCCTGATACGCTTTCGACGAACGATTGGCATGAAAAAATTGTTTATCATATCGCGATAACGCTCCTGATTGACAGTAACTCTGTGGCCATTATCATCTTCGAAAAAGAACGGCCCATGAGCATTTTGGCACAAACGCCGCACCAAACAGTGACTTTTGCATCGTGAAGAGGTACCTCTTGAATCTCTTGTGGATTTTCAGTGGCATAAATACGGCAATTTTGTTTGTTTACCGTTCCGTTCAACTGAAAATGAGCTTCATCGCTCATTGAGTTGAGTTTTCACTATTGACTTGTTTTGTTGAATGTAAATTTCAACAATTTTAGAGCGTTCGCGTGGCGTGTACTGTTCCATTGTAAACATTTGCTTGGAATGACGCTTCAAACGCGGTATGTCATTAGTCGATTTGGCATCACTGCGGAAAGTTACAGTGTTGCCAGATGGGCGCTTCGAATATTGACAACCCTGTATACGATTATTGTAAGACAAGAAGACTCTTGAAGTTGTCTTGTCAACTACAATTAAAGCCAATTTTTAAAAATGTGGTCCTATTTGCGATTATTCTTATTTTAAGCACTATTGAATATTTCGAAATTTTGCATTGAATAGATTGAGTACGTATTAAATAGGAAAGTTCAAAATTGCATGCATCCCTCTTAGACAATATTTTAAATAAGTTAATAAAAATAATGAAACGATTAAAAGTTTAAGTAGTAAGCAATCTTAAGATAAATAAGTGACTGAGGCAATAATTGCTTAAAATAAATTGAAAGGTATATCTAAACCTAGTGAAGATGTATAGACTTTAAGCTTGTTTGAACTTAGAAAGGTCTACAAATACTAAAAAGTTATTCAGTATAAAAATATTAAGCAATACCTTCGTTGATGGCTGTAGGTATTTCATCCATCTTAAAACACGAAAGTCGCAGACTTTATATTCATATATTCTGTAAAACACAATAAAACGGCTTGTAGTAACAATACGGAACTTTATCAAAGAATACATTTAAATAATTAACGATATATCATTAAATGTTTGCTATGCAATTAGGTTAAGTTACATTTTTATTTTAGTTTCGTATTTACAAGACACGGAAATCGTCCTAAATGTTGCTCAAACTGTGTAAATAAACCCATTTTGACAGATATCAGTACAAGGAAGGTACTTGAAATATTTTCAGATAATTTTAAAAATATTAAATAAGTTTTCTTAACGATTTTTTTTCGAATTCGCTATCGGGAGAAAGTCACGATTCATTCACGAATTGTAAATATAAAAAAGAAACATTTCGTTTACTTTGAAAAAACGTATCGTTTACGAATTGTATATTAAAAAAACGAATCGGTTACCCATCTTCCAAAAATATTTTTTTCTTTATAATGGCCAAAAACATCATCAATAGTTTTCTATTTGTTCCTAACTATATCAATCTATACTATTATATGAAAGAAGACTCGCGAATTTTCGTCATCTCAGAACTAGAGAACGCCAGGCGCTATTTCAATAATTTATTTTCTTTTGGAGCTATGGTTCCCATTTGAAAGTTAAGCCATGTGCTAATTATTATTTAAATTATTAATTAAAATCATAAGAGCATAAACATACAATTTCTTTATTCTTATTCTCATCGAGAAAAAGTTATCTCTTTTTAAGCTCTATTTGAGCAACATACAAAGCAATGCTAACAAGAAAGAAAAATTTTTTGTGTTGAAAAATGTACTATTTCTTTTTCGCTGCGAGGCAAGCTCTTTTTGAGCAATTCAAATTGTCTTTCACGGTTGTTTCGCCTAATCAATAACTCACGTCCAGTTTAAAGTACTTTAAACGAAACACATATTACATTTTAAAATAACACAGGTTTATGAATAAGGGTCAACTTTTGGACCGAAGAAGATGAATATCCGCAGTCCGTTTCAGGTCAAGTTTTGAGGACATAGGCAACAATTTGAAAAACGGTTATTTTTCTGTTAGTCGGACTATATCTTTTTAACGCATTTGAAATGATGAAATATCTGTCAAACCATTAATGGCGTTGGCAAAAAGTAAAATGTTTACAAAAATTTCAAAGATTGTCCATCCGACAAAAAATAAGTTTTTGGAATTGTATGGAAAGATAAAAAAGTAACAAGGGTAAAATTCTGCGTAAAATGTGAAATACAAAAAATAATCAATTTGAGTAAACAGAAATGGCTACGTCTAATATTACTTATTCAAGCGATTTAAATTGTCCGACGCGCTAAGCAGATATGGTCCAAGCAACAGAAAAAGAACAGGTATGCATGTCTCAAATATTTGCCTATATCTCAAATATTTGACCTGATAGAAAAAAATGGATTATGGATTTAAAATTAGTACACGAAAATACATATGGAACCACTTTCGTCGGTTTGATTTAGAACATTCACCTTTGCAATCGCGAAATCTTTTCACTCAAGGCTTGACGCTGATCAAGAATATAAATAATTTTCTACACCGGTCACGCCTCTTTTTGCACGTTACAAACGTTTTCACAATGTTAATATGCTTTGACCTCTTCAGGTGTTTTAACTGACTTTAGTTTAAAAATTTTTACTTTTGATAAAATTGCATATTTTACTATTTAATAGATTTCGTCTTTTAATAAATTTGATCTATAAAGTTCTTTTGCAAATTATTAAATTATATTTTGCAATGTTGCTTTATAATGTTTTGTTATTGTTATATTATTTGTTTTGGCTCTAGATCAGCGAGTGAATAAATAATTAAAAAATCTCTTTATTAGTTTTTAATTCTAAATCAAAGATAGTTTCTTGAGTTTAATTTTGATCTCATTTAGATGCAAAGTAAGCAAACGGAACAGAAAGCTACCGCAAACTGCTAGCATGAAGTCTGGACAACTACTTAAAGTTTGTTTCTTTCATTTCGTTGTTAAACTCGAAAGTAAAAATTTTGTGTCAAGTCTGTATCAGTGGTTGGAAATAAACTGTACGAAAAAACTATCTCTACATCTGGTTTGGATCTTTGCTACAAACAGAAATGAGTGCCAAAACGAACAGAAAATGAAGAGAGAAAGAAAACTATTGTCTTGTATTTTACGAAAACAACAAGTATTTCGTTTTTTATACTTTGTTGTCACGATCGCAAGCAGAACAGGTAACTAATGTTGTGTTTGTTTTACTACGGAAATTCGACAAAAGAAATTCGTCATGTTTTAAGCAGCATTTTTTTGGAAGCTAATACCATGTTCATGCTCATAAAAAAAGCTGCTTTTTGCATACTCGAACATGCTTTTTCGAACTGCGTTCATGCTGGCTATAATGCAGCTTTAGCTTTTATTTTGACATTTCTGTGCTACAGCAGTTCAGGCTAATAGCTTTTCCTTTGATATTTTCTTGAACAAAAGAGATGTAAATGACTATAATTGCTATATTATAACTAAATATATAGAAATACTTACAATCCTTTACTTATTGGCTTTGTTGATTATATTTGTTATTGACATATAACAAAAAATTAACTTCGAATTTGAGAAGTATCGACGAAACATAGGGTGACACATACAAAAAAGCAGATTAAAAGTTGCATTAAGTTGCTTTTTTCTAGTGTTATTTGTATGGAAAAAAGCTGCTTTTATGTTGCGTTTAGTTGCGTTTTATAAAAAAGCTGCTTTTATGTTGCGTTTAGTTGCGTTTTATAAAAAAGCTGCTTTTTTTCCCAGCATGAACGGGCTATAAGATTTTTTACGTCTCGTTCTGTTGATTTGCTTTCATGAAAATTTCATAAACCGATAGATTTGTACGACATGGTTGTTTGTATAGGGACCCCCTGAGGGTGGCAGGTATAAAGTGAGTGTGTTCAGATGAAATTTTGAGGGGGAAAAAATTAATATGACCAGCTCATACATTTCACGCTCCTAGTCATCGAATTTTTGATATCTTTCTTATACTTTTAAACGAGCAACATTTGTTTGTTTGTAAATGAGTTCTCGAAAACGGCCCAAGCGATTTTAATGAAATTTTCAGTATAGGGATTTACGGGGGTGAAAAAGCATTCTACCTAGGTCTCGTTTCTAAGATAATCCATTTAGCAGCGCACGTGGGGGTATTTGACCGACTTAGGCAGCCTAAATTAATTTGTTCGGTAAATATTTGTTCAAGTCTGTTATTTGATTTTGCTATTCAAATAACAGACATATTACTACACTATTAAACATTTCAAAAAAAATTGTTAAGCAGTGCACATTGGGGTATTTGACCGATTTAGACAGCTAAAATTATTTTATACAGTAAAAAGTTTCTATTCAAGTCCACTATTTGATTTTAACCCTTTACGACCATTGCGACATCTTAAACACTACTAAACATTAAAAAAAAAATAATTTTGCAGCTCACATTGGGTTATTTGACCGATTTAGGCGGCCAGAATTATTTTAGTCGATAAGTAGTTTCTATTTAAGTCTGATATTTGTTTTAACCCTGTACGACTATTGAGATATATTCAATATTGCAATACAATATTCGTTCAGCAGCGCACATTGGGTATTTGACCGATTTACGCAGCTAAAATTATTTTATACGGTCATTAGTTTCTATTCAAGTCCACTATTTGATTTTAACCCTTTACGAGCATTGGGACATATTCAACACTATTCAACATTGCAAACAAATTCGTTAAGCAGTGCACATTCGGGTGCGATTTACGCAGCCAAAATGATTTTTTTCGGAAAATATTTTCTTTTTTAGTCTGTTATTTGATTTTAACCCTGTACGACCATTGGGACATATTTAACACTATTCAACACTGCAAAAAAAAAATTTTTTTGGATCAAATCTGTGTTTTATAACATTGACTTTTGCAGCCCAAACCGGTGAAATACCCCTATGTACATCCCGAAAAGGGTTTTACACGCGAAGTTCGATTCCAAAAACCATGGGATCGGAGTAACTGCTGGCATCCCTTATAAGGACATAAAGAAAATTTATGTCCCAAGCGATTTGAATTAAATTTTCAATATAGGGGTGTACGGGTCGAAAAATTGATCTAACTAGGTCTCATTTCAAAAAAAATTCGTTTTCTCCGTGTTGTCACGTAAATAATTTTTATTGCTTTCCATTTAATTTTGATATTCTTATGTATCGATTCGTGAGCAATAACTTTTTGCATATTGTTCCTTCCCGTTTTTTTCATGCATTTCAATAAGTTTTTCCCGTTCTTCCCTTAACATTTTCCCGTTTTTCCCCCTCTTCTAAAGTTTATTAAAGTCAAATTACCGGCATTTGATTTCTTGCTTCAGTGTTTTCTTAAATAGGAACGATAACGATACAAACATAGGTAATATTATTAAAAATATACCATATAAATTATATCACATTTATTACGTGCACTGTGCACGGTGCACATATGACTTGAGTGTAACTCTGCAAACACTTCCTTTCGATTTCTAATCCTATGCAGTTTTGATTTTTCACATGCATTTTGATGTGTAAAATACCGTTTAATAACAGTTGTCTAACCGATTTCTTATATTGGCTTTATATCAATTTATTGCAGAAAAGCTCTCTCAGAGCATGAATCGCTTTGCGGAAGAAAAAATTTTACGATATCATTTTTTGAATTTTTGGGAACATTTTACTTGCATCTGCAAATTTCAAATATAGAACACTATGCCAAAAATTTGGCGCATTTTGCGTCAGTATATTTAATTAATCAATATTTCTTAGTGACCTTTATTCTAAGTCGAGATAAATTAATTCAAGATTTTTAAATAAATGAGGTAAATAGGAATATACCGGAATTAATGAAGGATACGTTTTGTTTTTCAATGCTCCGCCTTCGTCCCAGAAATTGAATCTTTTAAAAGCTCTTAGCTTTACTTACTAATTTTCCATAGTTTGCCAAGCAAATAAATCAAATGACGCTAAACAGAGAACAAATTACGTTTGAGTTTACAGCTGATAACAATCCAAATGAATTTAAATGAAATACACAGGCTTATTTGAACAGTAATAAAGTTACATTAAAACTCAAGATGACTCAGATAAGTTTAAAATGTATTTAAATAAAAAATGTTTAAAAAGTTCGTAACATAAGTTTTTGAATTTTTGACAAAATTACTCTTTTTGCACAAAATCGCGGCCAACCTCACTTTCCCCCGTTCTTGACAGTGTTATTCCCATTTTTTTTTTTTGGTTTGAAAATTCCCTTAACAGTTTAAACGAAAAACCAATAGTTTCTACGCTATTTAAGTCTAAACAGTGCAAAGTAGAAAATTCTTACTATAAAAGAATTTTATATTACTTTTATTATTACAGTACTTATTTTAAATATAAGTATATACATTTATTAGTCGATGTGTTTGCTTGAAGAATAATGTTCGAAGTGAGAAAATAACAAACACATATAAAAATTCTGCTAATAAATTACTATTAATTAAAGTTAAAAAATCTGCTAATAGTAAGAAATTTATATTTTTGCACTGTTTAGACATAATCAGTCTCATAGCGTAAACACTGTGGTTTTTACGATAAAACTGTTAATGGTATTTTTGAAAATAACCATCTGATTTACAATTTTGTTGCATGCATATTTTATCTCTGATATAAAGGAGCGGAGATATTGCCGAATGACCGACTTCGGTGAACTTTGAACACAAATATCTTTTAGCGCGTGCATGGTATCAAAGTGAAGAAATTATGTACAGTACGACCTCGCTCAACGCAACCCTCGCTACACGCAACTCCTCGATAATCTCAACACCCAAATTGTACGCAAAGTATAAATTGCAACAAAGTGCAGACCAAAATTTCCCAATTTTTAAAAAAATAAATTGAATAAAATTAAATTATGTTTCTGAACAAAAATTTTTCGATTCACTTTAATTTGAATGTGTAGAAAATGCATATTTTTTTTGGAAATAGGTCTATTGGCCAATATAAAATTTTTCCTCGGTTTTTGCAATAACCTCAGATTTCGCAATTGGCTTGAATTTAATTGGTTGCGTTGAGCGAGGTCGTACTGTAGTTAGTAATTATGCCTTAATTAAGAGGTTTTCATAAAAAAAATTTAAAGTAAATTTTTCGATTTCAGATTAAAAAAAAAAGAAATTTCAGTTAAAAAAATGTGACAATGAACAGAAAAAGACCAAGGATGCAGAAAAGTTTGTTTTGACGAGTAGTTTTAAAAAAAAATTAAGCCGGTGAGGTCAAAAATTCGTTCCACTCTAATGCACATATTAAAATCTTATACTTTTTTATTAAAATAAAATAAGTTGAACGATTTTATCTCTATTGGTTTTCAATAAAGAACAAGGGATGTGACGGATGTCACTTTGCGGCTGCGGATCTGTAAAGGACCTTCTTTGAGGATGCGGAAGCGGACAATTGAATCTAAGAACCGCGGATGGCGTATGCGGATGCTTTCAGTTAAATGATGCATATTGATATTTCTATAATTTAAATACAAATTCTAAATGTTCGATAGTTTAAATCATACTTTAGTAAATACTTTTTATTATTGCTAATATTTATTTTTTTATGTAAACCTTTTTAACCCTCCGTTACTAACGCTATTCGGAGTAACTTCATTACAAACCTGCACACAGAAAAATTTTGCATAGTAAAATCATTGTGATGCATAGTTGATTTCATTTTACATGATTTCATATTTCGTGGTGACATCAACATTAAAATCATTGTGATTTCATGTAAAATCATTGTAAAATAATGTACAAAAAAACGCGCACGCACACGTCCATGATGTGTATGTGTTGATATTAATTTTGCAGAGTAAAATCATTATGATTTCATGTAAAATCATTATGAAATCCATTAAAATCATTATTGCATCATGTAAAAAGTTAATCAACATGATTTCATGTAGAATCATTATGGAATCTAGTAAAATCATTATTGCATCATGTAAAAAAAAAATTGTTAGCGTGCTTAAGAAGTTCCTGGTGAATTTTTGCATATCAGAAGTTTAATCGCAAGTTGCAAGTAGCGTCGTGCAAAAATTCAAAAGTGTTTAATGGAAAATACAAGTGAAGAAGTGCTAGTGGAGGTAGATGAAGCAGAAAGTATTGTGGTGTTCTTCAAAAATATTATTATCCATGAAGATAACTATGAGGCTGAGCTCGACGAACTATTAAAACAATTTAATTTGTCGGAAGTGAAACATTACTTGAAAAGTAAGTATCCCCGAAATATGATTGAGGATGAGTTCCTAAGCATTTATACAATGTATCAGTGTGTTTCACTTTGAATTGGTGCTAAATTTAGTTATGAAAACAGTGCAACTCTGTTGACATTCTTAAAAATAACCTAGTTGCGCAGTTTTGGTTAATAAGTTTCGAACCAATTCAAAATAAAACACACTGATGCATTGCATAAATGCATTTAGGAACTCAGCCTAATTCAAAAAAGTTATTACAACAGGAATGTGCACGGTTAAAGACGAGGGCTCCCGTGGCCCTTTAGCAACAACAGCAACAACAGTAACATACATTACTAGTGTAGTTACAGTTTTTTTCTTGCCCAGTGACAGCATCGCGATTTGCATGTTGTTGTTAGATGGTTTTGTTAGTACATTATCACAGTTTTCCATCGCCAAAGTATGTTGGTGCATTTCTTGTCAATTTATTGTTGGATGCATGCTTTATTTTGGCTGACGAAACATCCATCCAACGACAAAATGCCGAGCCATGGCGGTGACATGACTTTTTAGATTTATTAACAAAAAGCACTAACAACAATATTCAAGCACTAAAAGCTCATATCACTAGGTAACTCACAAAGCTGTTAAAATTTTCAGTGTGAACGGTTCAAGTCCTCAATTTTTAGGCTACAAAAGAAAACCACTTGTGCACATTTTTAACTTACGTGTATTTTGTTTTTGTAAAGTGCGCAAGTCCTCAACTGCACTGGGGAGTGCACGATTCGTAAATACCCCTAATTTCAAAATGTTATTTTTTTAGAAGCTTCAATTGACTACGAAATCTTAAGGTATTTATCTAAGGAAGATATACAGGAAGCTATACCACCTACTGGACTTCGTGCACGTTTCAGAGAAAAGCTGTTTAGTTGGAAAAAAAATTAGTTTTGTTTATATTAGACTCTGAGGTATGTTTATTTTAGAAGAAATAAAGTTTTATAATTATACGTCGTAAATTTCTTTTATATTCTTCAATAAACAAAATAAAACCACCTTAAAGTTATTTTTATTTCAAAATGAGGTTAGCATTCAGCTGGATTTCATGATTTTATAATGATTCAACAAGACCATCATAATGATTTTACATAATGACATAACGAATCAATATGATCAAAATAATGATTTTACATGATTTCATAACGATCCCACATGATTTCATAATGATTCAATATGATTATCATAATGATTTTACATGACTTCATAATGTTTCAACATGACCATCATAATGTTTTTACATGATTTCATAATAATTCAATATAATCGTCATAATGATTTCACATGATTTCATTATGATTTAACATGATCATGATAATGATTTTACATGATTTCATAAGGAATCATCATGACCATCATAATGATTTTCATGACTTCATAATGTTTCAACATGAAAATTTGTTGCGATTCTTACATGAAAATCACAATGATTTTACTATAAATCTCTATGAAGCAAAATCATTGGGGCAACATGTAAAATCATTATGTTTCTATTTGATTTTATAATGTTTTTTTTTTTCTGTGTGTGGGTGTAATCCACCCATAAATTTTAATTCATTAATTTGTAAAAAAAGAACGCTAAAACAGTAAAACGGTTCTGCTTTTATTAATTTCGTATATTTTTTTATTCTATTAAACATAAAATTCATCCAGTTTAATTAATATGTAATTTTAATAAAAATATATCAAAATAACGTTAATAAGAGAGCTAAAAAAAAACAAATATCATAATGGTTTGAATAATTTCACATTCCGAGGTCAAATTATTTGCCACGTTCTTCAATAGGGTAAATTTGAAAAGCTAAAAGATGTATGAAAAAAAAAATTATCAACAAAATTTCATGGCACAGCAGCACAAGCATCGTAAATAAGCGGCTAGCACATAGAATAAATGTCGATTATGCAAAACTTAGTCACATAGTCAAAATAAAACAATCAAAGGAATTCTTGGTCAAAGAATTATACAATTTCACATTTGTTTTGCCAAATCGTCAAATGCATGGAAGAATATGCTGAAATAAAAATCAAATAGAACTTCTATGTTTATCTATCTAGAGATGCATTTCTGTTTTTATCTTAGCATTGCCATGCATTGCCATGTTGTGCATAATCAGATATACGTTAATCCCTTTAAACAAATTTCTATGTTACACTTGTTAATCCATGTCTAATTAGACCATTACAAAAGTAATTGAATGATGCATTAATTGCATATGATGGCAAAACCCCTTTGCAAATGTTCAAATTTTTTGTCATATGGCTAGTCAAATACAATAGAACAGTATTGAATGTTCTATTATAATGACAACGAGAAATTCGACCATTTCCACTGAGCTAAATCTAAATTCACAGTGTTGAGAAAGAAGAGATGAGATCTTGCAAGCACAAACACGTCCGTATTCTTAAAAATTTTTTCTATTGATTTACATAACGTGATGAAATCTTCGAAGCTGTTGAAGTCGAGCAAAGGTTTAAATCTTTTATTTGAATTTTCTGTGTTGCTCAGGAGAGTTTTTTTATTTAAAGCCTTTTTTATTTTACTTGAGAAACAAATCACACGTTTATAGTAAATAATATAACATGATTACTGACGTGGGTGTAAACCACTCAGAAACTTTTTAAAATGAGTAATTTTTATAATTTAGTTTAAAAAACAGTACTAAATTTTGTTTTAAAATATAGCAAAATATACAAAAAGAGATTACATTTGATAAAATGTTTGCACCATTAAACTATCAATAAGTTTTTTCCATATTTCATAACTTATGGGTGTAATCCACCCTGCTTTAGTAACGGAGGGTTAAGGAATAAAATAATAAACTCATTAAATACAAAAAAAGGACAAATATTAAATTTTAAAGACTTTTATAGTTATTTAGCTCAACTAGACAAACTTAAAGCAGAACTTTAACTATTAAAATTATTTTAAAAATTATGGTAATGCAGTACCTAAGAAGTTAGAAGCTGTTTGTAAGTCGGGAACTTCTAATTTCTGAAATCTTATCATTTCGGAGTTAAAATTTGTAAAGTTGAATTTATAATAATATTGCTCAAGTAGTAATGTAAAGATATAGTTACTGGATAAAATGTACAAACTTATAATGTGTAGAAAATTATACAAATTTCTATGTAAATGGCCTTATTTTGTAAAACGTTCTTTTGTCTGGTAAATTTCGTTTTCATATGAAGTAAAACAAAATCTTTTTTTCTCACTGAAATTTTCTTAAAAAAATTATTGCCACAAAAAACTCCAAGTGAGGTGACTGCGTACATTTTACATAATAAGTAGCGTTCGACCGATACCGGAATTTTGGCTGAAACCGAATATTCGGCCATTTTATAATATTCGGCCTAACCGAAACCAAAACAGAAACCGGTTATTAATAATTTAAGTTTTTACAAATAATTTTTTTTTATTAAAAGGAAACAAAAGTACTTTCTTACATATAAGAAAAAATGTAATATAAAAGAAAGTATTACTTGAATATTGCAGCTTATAATAATTAATTTAAGTTTACTATAATAATAACTGAGATAATTTTTTATTTTATTTTTTATTATTAAAGTATTGCATACTTTATAACTTCCGTACAGACTCAAAATAGTATGCACCTATGTACATTACATTTTTATAGAACTAAACAAACAAAGTATTTTTGTTTTTTTAAAGGTTTAGTATTATAAAAATGGAAATATTTCGTTTTCTTTTCCTTTATTCCACACACACAGAATTCGTTCGTAAGTTTAATTAACAATTTTTGGCTTCAGAACCTATAAAACTTTAATATTAATTGCAATAGTGATGATAAAATCGAAAATGATAATATCGAACGCATAAAATGTTTTGCTTTAACACGAGATATCAAATTATAGACGAATTCATAAGTTTTGTTTTGTACAATGCGTTGTAAATATTTTTATTGAACCAAACTATTAATCTGAATTAAATGACTGACGCAAGAAATTTGTACCATAAGTTTCGGCTATTCGGTCATATTGAGGCCGAAACTGACAAAAAGGGCCGAAACTGGTCGTAACCGAAACCGAATATTTGGTCGGACACTAACTAGCTTCATTTTCAACTTTTCGTAGAAAACGCTGTACTGTTATATATAAATTGCACAAAAAATTACCTTGGAAATTAGAATACAATCTTCTAATATCAGAAGCTTTAATGTTTTGAAAATTCCATTTCTAGTTTCAAGATGATTTTAATTTTTTTAGATTCTAATTTCTGAGGTTTTTCTGTATTTAAAATTAATTAAGGGTAAATTGTATTTTATAAAAATTAAAGTAGAGACTTGATGGCTTCTTAGTTTCTTAATTTATTCTTTTTTGGTTGATAACAAAATGCAGGTCTTAGATTCGGATGCGGACATAAAAAATTAATAATGCGGATGCGGATACGAAGCTCCGTCACATCCTATAAATAACTATCAAAAAACGCATATTTTTCATAGTTTTAATAATTTTTCATTTTTAAAAACTCCTTACTCGCAAAAAATTAGGATAAAAATTAAAAATCTCATTTCTAATATCTACACCAGCGATGCCCACGAAAATTATTTGAAGAGTGCAAAAACAACAACAACAAAAAGCAACGACATCAAAAAAATTTTAAAGTCTGGATGCAATGACGAATTACCAATAACACGAGTGCTGGCAGAGTCTGCGACAGCGAATTTACGTATATGTTCACTGTAAAAATAATGAATCAAGTAATTCCAAATGTTTTAGGTTTTTGCTAGTCAGAATACATTCTAATTTACTCAGCTTTAACCGCGTGGAGGTTTTCAGGTATCCTTTTTTTATTTTTTGTTGTTTAGTTTTTAATTTTTTTGTTTTTTATTTTTTTACTTTCTTTTTTATGTTTTTGTTTTTGTGACTATTTTATTATTATACATTTTTGCATTTTTTAATATAATAATTCTTATTTGCTTTTTACTTAATTTTTTATGTTTTTTATCTGACTGTTTTATTATTAACTTAAGTGTTATATTATTAAGATTAAAATCTTTTTAATCTTTTTCTATCTATGAAAAATAGGCCAACTCCCAGTTTTCCGAAAATTCTTGTCTTGAAATGTTTTATGGGTAAAATAATTTTAAGGGTAATATAAACCCCTATAAAAATAATTTATTCTGAATATAAAAAATTACCTACATGCAAATATTCAATAACTTTTCCTCAATGTGTATATAAAGAATACGACGCATGCTGTTAACGTCTACAATTCGAATGCCAAAAACTGTGCAAAACAGCGGCGAGCGATGGTGCCAATGAACAAAAACAACAACATGCAAAAGCAGAACAGCTACCAATGGTTCGAAAGAACCCTACCTTCCTCGCTGTGCACTGTCCACTCCCAATCACTTCATTTTATTACTCCAGCCATGGTGTAAGAAAACCAGGTGTTAGCAGGATTCAGAATATTCACACACCTTCACTCACAAACATTTGCTTGAAGCACACAACACACAATTTTATTTTCACTTCCTTTTTGTGTGTAACGTAGTTATCGTGTTGTTGATCATCCAACATGAATTCTTCGTTTTAATATTTGCTTGTACGTCACAAACTCAAACAATGATCGATCTCAACAATTCTCTGTGTTTCAGTTTTACACTTATGTTTGCGTCAAAATGTTCATGTTGGAGAATTCAGACTTTTGTCAAAACCAAAACAAAGGCAATGTTTCCAACATGAACAAGTGATGTTTGCAAAATTGTCTTTGTTTGTGTCGGTCATTAAGATCGATCACTACCGTCGTGAGGCGTAAAAAACAAATGCTGTTCTGGTTGCTGTGCAGCGTATTGAAGTGGTTTTTGGCCAAGTGTAGCAAATTTCGGCGACAATTAGAAAATATTTTAAAATATTAAAATAATAACCTAATAATATGTCTTTTCAAGAGTTTTAAACGTCATTTATCAGTTTTAAGGGGTCGCTGATTTCGAATCTAAAGTCAGAATTTTAAAATTTAAGATGGTGGATAGGGTTGCCACCTCAATTTTTTGTAGTTTTATGAATTCGCGGCTGGCAAAAAAAACGGTACACCAAAAATGGGTCGCTGAATCCGTAGTCAGAATTTCCAAATTATAAAATTTTTAAATAATAGGGCTGCCACCTAATAATATAATATGTCTTTTCAAGACTTTTAAACGTCATTTATCAGTGTTAAGGGGTCACTGATTTCGAATCAAAAGTCAGAATTTTAAAATTCAAGATGGTGGATAGGGTTGCCACCTTAATTTTTTGTAGTTTTATGAATTCGAGGCTGGCAAAAAAAAAGGTACTCTAAAAATGGGTCACTGAATCCGAATCCCAATGAATTTTAAAATTCTGACTTTACGTTCGAAATCAGCTGATAAATGACGTTTAAAACTCTTGAAAAGACATATTATTAGGTCTTTTGTATTATTTGTTGCAAATCCTATTATAACGTTAAATTGCGGTTTAGGGATTTTTAAATTTAGCTAAAAACATTGTTTGTAAACAAAATCTTTAGTTAAATATATTATAATTGTGTTTTTAAAGTCTGTAGAATTTGTTTAGTACGAACTCACCACGTCGACTTTGATGCAGGTAATTTTGAGTATTTTTACTTAAACCGAAATACGTAAAATATCCAACCTGCTACAATCATAATTTTCAACTTAATATTTTCGTTGAAATATTTTTTTTTAACAACAAAGTAAAAATAAAACCAAATTATATATCAAAGTCATATTTTTGCGCTCTTTAATATGGGGGCAATGTTAAATAAACAGTATATTTTAAACTCTTTTACAAATTTAGTATTCAGAAAATGTCTACAAAAATCGTACAAATATTCGTATAAATAATAGCTAAAAAAAAGGTATAAATGTCTCATTTGTAAATATTTATAAAATTTGTAAAACGAATACTTTTGGAGTTATAGGATCATAACTAGGGAAATATATTTCAAAACTAAAAAAAGTCGAAAAATTCTTCAAACACAAATTCGAACCAACCTGGAAAATTCTTAATGATTTTTATTATCTAGAAAAAATACTCAGTCGTCGTTTTCGTCGTGCAAACTTATATCAAATTGTTTACCACTGTTATTAATTTGTTATTCACTTTTAAATAAAAATTACAATGAATAAAAAATTTTGTTATTCACCATTATTTTATAAATAAAATGTTCGCTATTCATTTTTTTATTAAGTTTTTATTCATTATTATTTTATTATTCATTATAAATTTCGTATTCATTTCTAATTTTTCATTCACTTTTGAATAATGAACCAAATTAATAATAAATAAAATACTAAAAATGACTATAAAATTAATAATGAATAACACATGAATATGCAATGAATCAAAAAATAATAATGTACAAAAAATTAATTATTGAAAAATTTGAAATTCTTTTTGAATTGCATATTTTGTCATATGAATAAAAAATTAATTAATTATTCTGAATAACGACAAAAAATAATTGAAATTAATTACTTATCAATTTTTTAAAATTCAATGTGAATTAAAAATTTTATTTATAAACAATTTTTAATTCATTGGATGGATTTGTATGTCGTTGTTCAGTTTTCCTTAAAATTCTGAATAAATATGCAGATTTTACTACTCTGGCTGAGTCAATCAAAAATAGTCAATATTAATAGCAAGCAGTGAATAAAAAAATCTGCTTCGCACAAAATAAGGAAATCATCATGAAAATAATGCAAGCAAACAAAAACATGGTTCCAACAACAACAACGGACAAAAACAATTACAACATTAAATTTCACGACTCTCGCTAGCTATGAGAAACCATGCAGTGGTGATCTATGCTGTGAAGCATTGTGGAGTGAAGAGTGAAAGAGCATTGCAGAGAGAATGTGCATGCAAGGATTGGAAACTTTTCTCTCAAGAAAGCTTTTTCATCGCGCTCACAAAAGCTTACGTATTGATCTGAAAAATATTTGTTACTTTTTAATGTTCTACGTGGCACATCTTTATACTACATAATCTTTGATCATGCTCTACAGCATCTTTCCCGCAACTCCTTTTCCATATTTAAATGAGTTCATAATGCTCGCTTCGAACATTCTATCGCTATGTTTGAGGCGTCGTAAAATTTGAGCAATTTTTGCTCGCTGAATAAATATTTCCTCATTTTGCTATAAGCGTGTTATTTGTATTGCTGCGCTATTGCGTTACTTTTTTTAAAACCAGTGTATTAGCGCAGTACCGCATTTAAGTGCTTCAACTCAAAAGCGCAAAGCAGCGCAGCGTTACCCATGTCTAGGCTATAGAACTGAACCCTGCGGTACTCCTGCGTTGATGGCGTGCTCTTCTGACGAAATAACATATACCTGCTAGTATATATATATAAAAACAAATAGCTTTTGTAATAAAATAACTAAACATTTTCATTTTTTATATTCAATTCAATCTGAATTGAGTATGACCAATGAACTATTTATTTATAATTTATGCGCAAATGAACTGAATTGAAGATAACTCTATTATGAATCATATATGGGCAATTCCCAAAATCTTTTAACATTTGGATGTAGAGAAAAATGGAAAAAAATTTGATGGCACATTAATGGGCTTTTGCATTCTCAACAAGCAACCCATCAAATTAATAAATCTGAAAGCGAACACAACATTTAACGCGCGGAAATGGGGCGCGGTTTAGTGGTTTTTTGTAGTTTTTAACCTATAGCATTAGAACTAGTGCACCGATTTTGATGTAATGGGTATCAAATGATTTGTATGAGTTTAAGAGAATAGAATTTCATTATATTTTGACAAATTTTTCACTGAAAGGCCAGAAATTTTGTTAGTTTATTTTACAAAAACTTTACAAGTCAGTACTTTGTACATATTCATTTCAAAATTTTAACAATTTTTACAGAACCCAGAATATCAGTTATGAACTGCGTACTTAACGAGAAAAAGTCAATGAATTTGCAAAAAAAAAATTATTCACCAACTATTTAAAATATGCGCTTTTTTATTTTAATTTTATTGTAGAATATATTATATTTTCGTAGAATTAATACAAAAAGTAAATAAAGTGCTTATTTTTTTTTTGACAATTGCAAACCAAGAAAAAACAGATTATAGAGGTTAATATTTTCGATAAAAGCTCAATATTTTGGCATTAAGTTCAAAAGACGAATTTTTTCAAGAGAATTGTACTTGTGCTCTACTTTGCAGAGGTGTAGTATAAAAAGTAGGCTTAAAATCAAGCCAATATAAATTATTTTTGGAAGGATTGTGGGCATATATAACATAAAGCACCATGTCAATTTTTATCATTGTAACTTTAAAAAGGCGACATTAGTTTCACATTGACCTTTTACGGTATATGAGCGGTATATGAGAACCAATTTAGCCCATTTTGGTTTTAGTATCATGTCTTGTTATCATTATACTTATTACTAAGTTCCATGGTTCTTGGGCAACTCCTTCAAATTTTATATTACTGAGCTTATCGCGTTATCAAAAAAACGGATTTAGATCATCTTGGCACATCCAAAATATTCAAAATTTTTAAGCGCGCCTTTTGGCAAACATTCTAAAATATCGAAAGCATGCATGTGCAAGGAGGAGCGTTCTCATCATGGCACATCAATAATACAAATATATATTTTGTATTTAAGTCTTTTCTTTCAAACACCATTTAAATATTACCGAAAGTTGGTGGCGCGCGATTTTTATATAGCTCAGAAGGTAAAAATCTGTGTGTAAATCAAATCAGTTTTTAGTGTTTTTTTTAATTTCGATCCCAGTAGCAACTTAATGTAGCAACTTATGAAACTGAAATTAGTGGGAAAATTTTGTTCCATGTATTTTAAGTAGACGCTCAGTTAAAACTTCCCAATAAGCCAAACAAGCTTGGAATAAGCTTATAGTAAGCTTACAAGCGTAAGCATCGCGCTTGGAAAAAGCTTGTAAAAACTGTTGTGAAATGCTTTCAAGTAATTGTAGAATAAGCAAAAAGGAACCCTTGGAAAAATATTCCTTACTGTAATATTATTCCAAGCGTTTACTATTCAATTGGATATAAGTGTTGTTAATAAGCTTTCTACAATACTTACTTTGCAATTGGAAAAAATTGTTGTAAAAGTATTATTGAAAATAATTATTAAATAATTGGAAGTAAGTGTTATTGTAAGTTATTTACAACTGTTTATAAAAAATTGGAAAAAAGTGTTATAAAAATATTATTAAAACATTTATTAAATAATGGGAAGTAAGTATTTTTGCAAGCTTTTAACACAGGTTTTTCAGAAATTTAAGTAATCCAATTTGCTCGCCGTTAGCATAGCAGCTAAAATTAATCTTCTTTGTAAAATGAATCAATATGAAAGACTTCACATCCGAATCTATAGAAACTTTATGTTTAGTACACAATAGGTAAAAACATTGCCACTCAAAAGAAATTTAATACAAATATAAACTATTTGGACCATTAAATATATATTTTTTTAAGCACATTGATGTAACTAACAAAATAAAAAGTATTTATTTAACCATAAAAATATTATAAAAGACTGACAATCATCATTACACGAGTTCTAATTATCACTGCACTCAAGCCACTAACATCAAAATTGTTAGTGATGGGACTTCATTTTTTATTGCAATTGCAATTTTCAATGATTGGGAATTCCCTTAAAATGTGAAAGATGTGAAAGTATTACATCTGAAAGCATTTTCCAATCATGCTTTGAAATCGCTTGTTAATTAAACTACCAGTAAGCTAACTTCAAGCACTGTTATAAAAAGCTTACTGTTTTCCCGTTTCGATACAATTTTACAACACAACTAGTAAATTTATTATGTAGAAAAGTGTTTTCAAAGCATGTTTGGAAAAGGCTTTCATTATTCCATTGTAGGTAAGCTTACTCCAAACACTATTACACAATGGTTGATTGGGTTAAACATAACTTAAGAAACATGAAAGTTATTAACAAGGCTATATCAAAATCATAAATTTAAAAGATTTTGGGAATTGCCCATATACAATTTATTTTGTATAAGTAGTGTGTATAGAGCTGTAGCGATCTCATATTAATATAATCCATATATATTTTTCATTAATTTTCACATATATTTTTATATCTCAGCTAAAATTTACTTTTTATGTACATTTACATTACTGTATCATTTTGAATTGATGTTCACTACTTTGTAAACATAGTTACTACTTTCGAACTTGAAAGCAACCCTGATGCTTTCAAGTTATAAAATCAAAATTAATATAAACGATTCATTCGTTCTAGTGTTCTGCTGCATCAACTCTTGTTCTGCTCATTGCGTTTTGGTTAGATTAATAGAAATTAAATAATCACCAAAGAGCCTTACATATGTTTTTTTATAAATTTTTATAGAATTTTTATAGAAAAGACAAAAAAAGTTACATCTGTGTCGGCGTTTTAAAAGTTTTCATCCTAATAAGTTTTATTATGGGTTTAAGGCTTGACACTTATTATACCCTATACCAGAACAGGTGAGGGTACATTAGCAGGAGAAATTGAGATAATTGGATAAAACTTGATAGAGATGTATACATCCAAGGATGTATTCATTAGGATTCGGTTTCAGTGACCCATTTTTAGAGTACCATTTTTTGCCAGCCCCAAATTCATAAAACTACAAAAAATTAAGGTGGCAACCTATCCACCATCTTGAATTTTAAATTCTGACTTTAGATTCGAAATCAGCGACCCCTTAACACTGATAAATAACGTTTAAAACTCTTAAAAATACATATTATTAGTTGGCAATACCGTCGTAAAAATGTATGTGGCAACCCTAACCTCCATCTTAAATTTTAGCACTGTGACATTATATTCGAAATCAAATCCGTTGTCAGAATTTAAAAATTACAAGAATTCGCAAAAATAAAAAAAAAAAATCTAGGTGGAAGCTCTATCCGCCATCTTAAATTTTAAAGTTTGATATCATCTTCGTAATAAGTTACCCCTAAAACTTCCAACCACTCAGTCCACAGAATCATTAAAAGTCCTATTACGTTTAAGCTCTCTCTAAACAAGTTCATTGAATTTTTTGGATACTTGCCTGAAGGCATATTTTAAGTTTTTCAAGCTTTTTGCCGAAGGCATCAAGCTTTCCTTTACTTGAAACTTCGTGCCGTTCGGTTGTAAGCTAGCAGACTTGCAAGTCGCAAGCTGTCGTGGGCTTATTTATATTCAATTACAAGCTATAGTTGATTCAAAATTATCAAGCTCAAGCTAGCTTGAACTTGTATTTTAAGCAAGTACTTGAAATAGAGTTTCAAGTAGGCTTGTGCAGTTCTCTGGTAAGTAGGCATTATTTATAAATTGTATTACCATTAAAACTAAAACTTTTTTAAGAATAACAAAATATTTCAATCAGAAAAAAATTCGACTTATATGAAAGTAGCCATTTTTAAAGGTATATTTCGAGTATTTATAACTTAATAATACACAACATAACTGTCATTAGATAAATCGGTAGAATTCTCACTTGCCACAAAGCCTGTGACGCATTTTCATCGATTCAATTTACGTACAGAAACACTTTTTTACAAGGTTCCATCGAAATGAAATCGGAACATGTGCTTATCGATTTGGAATGAACGAATCGAACAGAAATCGATTCAGATTCGTACAAAAACATTGCAAGCGAGAGTGACGTCAAATCGATAATATGAGTCGGTAACTACGATCGCTACGAGTTACAGGAACGAGCCACAGGGTTCGCAAACAAACTCTAAAGAAAAGTATTTTTCTGTTCCGTTTGTTTCTTCTTAAGATCACAAAAAGTATTTCGTTTTGTTTAGTTTTTTTTTTCGATTCAAAAAGTAGCACAAACCGAAGAAAGTAGAGATGAGAGAGAAAATCAAAATGAAATGCTTCTTTTTTCGAATAGAAAAAACTTCTCTCACTGTTATGCTTTTGAATCGCGGGCACAAAAACAATCAAAGTAAAGTATCTTTAGCGATCTCTTGTAGGTTGCTGGAAGCACCGAAATCCGAAAAGAGATCTGCAATGCTTGTTCGTTTCATTTATGATGCGACTTTTTTTTTTTGTGTTGAAAAAGTTATTGCGTTGGAATTTTTCTTTGTTTTGTTGCTTGTATTGAATTTGTTGTTTTATATAGATGCGTTGTGCTTTTGTTCATATGTATATGAGGTAACGTTTGGTTTGTGAAAAATACAATGTCTCGGTTAGAATAAATGCTAGAGTCATGATGTAAGAAATAGAGGTGTAAGTGAATTTGACACTTCTCTCTCAAAATGATAAAATTATTCTTCCTTGCTCTTGTCAAAAACAGCTGATGGTAAATCGCAATGAAAACAAATTTTGTTAAATTCGTCTTTAGCTTTTAAAAGAATTTTAGGACATATCATATTAAAAAGCTTTTCAATGCTTTTTGTTTTTGTAAAAGCTGTTTATGTTGCCTTTGCAACGATGCAACAAGACCACAGATAATATAATAGAAAGATGTGCCACCGCCATACAAGCAAGTGGCACAATAAAATT
This sequence comes from Dichetophora obliterata, assembly GCA_963920525.1. Taxonomy (NCBI): domain Eukaryota; kingdom Metazoa; phylum Arthropoda; class Insecta; order Diptera; family Sciomyzidae; genus Dichetophora; species Dichetophora obliterata. The sequence goes on along the minus strand of OY986437.1, from coordinate 127,871,381 downwards.
TGAATGTGGATTTATCATAAATCCACAAAAAGCTTTATGAGAGTCAGCGAGCGAACGATTTAAAGCTTTTGAGAGCGAGAGAATAAGTAAGCGACAATGTGAGCAAATGTTAGCATAATATTGAAAAGCAATAGAAATGATATGTAAAGATTTGATGCAGGAAACATCTGAATAAACGATGTAGCTGCCAACAAAATGTAGCAGAATTTCATTACGTTTTACTTAAAAAATATAGGCAATTTTTTAACTAAACTACCCTACGAATATTATATAATTTAAAGTTATTATATTTTTTGCATTATCTCTTATCTTTTTGTTATGTTATTTCAAGAATATAATATCATATAGATAATCTAGGTATATTTTGTGTGTTGACTTGGTTCTTTTTTTGCCGTTTTGCCATATGATATTTTTAGTATTATATTATTGTAAGGGCGATTCCATCAGTTGAAGCCTAGCCGCGAATAATGTTGTAAACAATATTTTTTAAGTTGTTTCTTTGCGGAAAATTTTTATATAGCTACTTTTATATATTTGTATTATATTATTGCAAATACATGCTTTACTATATGAAAAGTACTAAGAAATGCACTTTTCAATTGTTCTTATTTATACAACAAAAACATTTTTTTAATAATTTTTTTGAGTAAAAATTCAATATTTTGGACCGTTTTTGAAAAAAAAATTCAAGAATATATTCACTGACCTATCGCTACAGTTGAAACTATTTTTGTAAAGTGCTTTTATTAAAACTTTGATCAAAAAACATTTGAATTAAATATATTTAAAAATAGCGGATATATTTGCATCGAAAGTCAAACTTTTGATTTTCATGTCGTATTTTCTCATTCTTAGGGAACGATGTTTAATGAAAAAGTCGTTGAACCAAAAATCCGTGAAATTCTAAAAATATGTGAATGTTTTTGGTATTAAAACTACTGAAAAATTTTCAATTTAATTTGCGAAAAAATGTTTTCAAGAAAGATTTTCAATATCAAAATTTATATAAGTGAAAATGTGTGGAATGAGCGTGATCAAAACTAAGTATGTTACAATCTAGTCTAGGATGCACACATATGTGTACTCAAATTGAGCGAAGTCCGTTAAGCCATTTAGATTTGTATAAATGTCAATTAAACAAACAAACCAGAAAATACATTTTGTTAATATAGACTTTGTGTTAAATTGTATGAGTATTATAGAACGAATGCAATTCGAAAAGAATTGAAGAATTTGCAAAGATTTTTTCGATTTTTTTAAATTTTGGAAAATATGTCCCCAGTTATGATCCTATAACTTCAAAAGTATTTTTTCATATTAAAAAACTTATCGCTACCTTAATATAGAAAGGCCCTCAACTTTTTCAAAAGCGTTGTTTTTTTGAGATTTTTGCAAAAAAATTGTTACAGAAAAGAAATTGCTACAGAAAAATTGCTACAGCATTAAACTGGCCAGAGTCTTAAATAAAAAACCCCACTTAAAAAAATTTGCAGTTGCAAAATTTTCATTTTTATCAAGTTTTTTCCTTCTCCCGTAAAGTAAAAAAAAATGAGTTAGGGCAAAGATTATATAGTATAAAGATGTGCCACGTAGAACATTAAAAAGTAACAAATAATTTTCAGATCAATACGTAAGCTTTTATGAGAGCGATGAAAAAGCTTTTTTGAGAGAAAAGTTTCCAATCCTTGCATGCACATTCTCTCTGCAATGCTCTTTCACTCTTCACTCCACAATGCTTCACAGCATAGATCACCACTGCATGGTTTCTCATGGCTAGCGAGAGTCGTGAAATTTAATGTTGTAATTGTTTTTTCCGTTGTTGTTGTTGTTGTTGGAACCAAGCAGTTGTGATCTCTGCTTGACAGAAACAAATGTTTTCGTTTGTTTGCATTATTTTCGTGATAATTTCCTTATTTTGTGCGAAGCAAATTTTTCTTATTCACTGCTTGCTATTAATATTGCCTATTTTTGATTGACTATCAGCCAGAGCAGTAAAATCTGCATATATATTCAGAATCTTAAGGAAAACTGAATAACGACATACAAATCCATCCAATGAATTCAAAATTGTTTATAAATAAAATTTTTCATTTACATTGAATTATAAAAAAATTGATTAGTAATTAATTTAAAATATTTTTTTTCGTTATTCAGAATAATTCATTATTTTTTATTCATATGAATTCTATTTACAAAGAATGCAATTCAAAAAGAATTTAAAATTTTTCAATAATTAATTTTTTGTACATTATTTATTTTTTTTTTATTTATTGCCTATTCATGTGTTATTCATTATTAATTTTATAGTCAATTTTAATTTTTTTATTTATTATTATTTGGTTCCATACTCAAAAGTGAATAACAAGATTTTTTTTCATTTTATTTATTACTCAAAAGTGAATGAAAAATTAGAAATGAATACGAAATTTATAATGAATAAAAAATTAATAATGAATAAAAAATTAATAAAAAATTGATAGCGAACATTTAATTCATAAAATAGTAGTGAATAACAAAATTTTTTATTCATTGTATTTTTTATTTAAAAGTGAATAACAAATAATAACAGTGGTTAACAATTTAAAAAAAGTTGGCGCGACAAAAACGACATTGCTATTTCGATTGAGTATTTTTTCTAGATAACAAAAATTATTAAGACCAGGTTGGTTCGAATTTTTTTAGAAGAATTTTTCAACTTTTTTGAGTTTTGAAAAATATTACCCCAGTTATGATTTTATAACTCCAAAAGTATTAATTTATTATACAAGTTTTATAAATATTTACAAATGTGACATTTATACCTTTTATTAAAGCTTTTATTTATACGATTATTTGTACGATTTTTGTAGACATTTTCTGAATATTACATTTGTGAAAGAGTTTAAAATATACCGTTTATTTGACATTTCCCATTTTTTAACATTGTTAAAAAAAATATTTCAACGAATATATTAAGGTAAAAAGTATGATTGTAGTAGGTTGGATATAAACGTATTTCGGTTTTAGTAAAAATACTCAAAACTACCTGCATCAAAGTCGACGTGGTGAGTTCGTACTAAACAAATTCTTCTGACTTTAAAAACCAAATTATCATATATTTAACTAAAGATTTTGTTTGCAAACAATATTCTTAGCGTTTTTAGCTAAATTTAAAAATCCCTAAAACGCAATTTTACATTATAATAGGATTTTCAACACTGTAAACTCTTTGAAATGAGTCATAGCAGAATATTTTTACAACATTCATGATTTTAAATTTTTATTTGTTTTCTTGATATAATCAGTTTTCAACACTACCTGGATTATTTTGAATTGCCATGGAAATGAGTTAAATAACAGAAATAACGTAAACAAAGATACGTCAAAAATAAATCAAAACAAAACAACGAAATCTTTGCGCCGATATAAATAACTAGCTGAAACACTGTGTGTTTCTGCCACGCCCCCGTTGCCAAACGCCCATAACATGCTATCAGTGAAACGGCACGAGTAAATTGTGGTCGAGTACCGAATTCCGGGGCTGTGCAGCGACCTATAACTCCAAAGCTATTCAATATCAAAAAATTCAGTTGTGTGGGAAGGGTAACGCCCATAAAATTTTATCAGTGAAACGTGTAAATTGTAGTCGAATACCGAGTTTCGAGGCTATGCGACCTATAACTCCAAAGCAATTCGATATCGCAAATTTGGTTGGTGTAGGAGGTGCCACGCCTCCTTGCCCAACGCCCATCACATGTTATCAGGGAAACCTTACTTGTTAATTGTGGTCGAATACCAAATTCTGAGGCTTTTTGAAATATAATTATAAAGCTATCTATCCGATATCGCATATTTGGCCTGAATAGGAGGTAATTTTGAGTATTAACCATATTTTTTAAACTCTTTCACAAATGTAGTATTTAGAATATTTATACAAAAATCGTTAGATCAATACAAAAGATAGCTTAAATAAAAGATATAAATGTTTTATATGCAAACATGTACAAATTTTGTAATATGAAAAAATACTTTTGAAGTTATAGGATCATAAATGGGGGCATATTTTTCAAAACTTAAAAAAATCGAAAAAATCTTTGAAAATTCTTTAATTCTTTTCGAATTGCATTCTTTCTATAATACTCATACAATTTAACACAAAGTTTATATTAATATAACTTATTTTCTGGTTTGTTTGTTAAATTGGCATTTGTACAAATCTAAATGACTTAACGGACTTCGCTCAATTTGAGTACACATATTGTGTGCATCCTAGATGAGATTGTAACATACTTAGTTTTGATCGCGCTCATTCCACCCATTTCCACTTACGTAAATTTTGAAATTGAAATCTTGTTTGAAAAAATTGTTTCGCAAATAAAATTTAAAAAACTTCAGAATTTTAAAACCAAAAACATTCACATATCTTTAGAATTTCAGAAATTTTTGGTACAACGACTTTTTTATAAAACATCGTTCCCCAAGAATGAGAAAAAAACGACATGCAAATCAAAACTTTGACTTTCGATGCAAATATGTCCGCTATTTTAAATATATTTAATTCAAATTTTTTGATCAAAGTTTTAATAAAAGCACTTTACAAAAATAGTTTCAACTGTAGCGTTAGGTCAGTGAATATATTCTTTAATTTTTTTTTCAAAAACTGGCCAAAATATTGAATTTTTACTCAAAAAATTATTAAAAAAATATCTTTGTTGTATAAATAAGAACAATTGAAAATTGTATATCTGAGTACTTTTCATAAAGTAAAGCATGTATTTGCAATAATATAACAAAAATATATAAAAGTAGTTAAATAAAAAAATTTTCCGCAAAAAAAAACTTACAAAATATTGCTTACAACATTATTCGCTGCTAAGCTTCAACTAATGGAATCGCCCTTACAATAATATAACACTAAAAATATCATGTGTCAAAAAAACCAAGTCAACACACAAAATTATGTCATCCTAGATTATGTCATCTTTATGATATTATATTCTTGAAATTATATAACAAAAAGATAAGAGATAATGCAAAAAAAATAATAACTTTCAATTATATAATGTTCGTAGGGTAGTTAAGTAAAAAAATTGCCTACATTTTTTAAGTAAAACCTAATGAAATTCTGCTACATTTTGTTGGCAGCTATATCGTTTATTCAAATGTTTCGTGCATCAAATCTTTACATATCATTTCTATTGCTTTTCAATATTATGCTCACATTGTCGCTTACTTATTCTCTCGCTCTCGAAAGCTTTAAATCGTTCGCTCGCTGACTCTCATAAAGCTTTTATGTGGATTTATGATAAATCCACATTCAAATTTTACTGTGCCACTTGCTTGTATGGCGGTGGCACATCTTCCTATTATATTATCTGTGGTTAGGGCCTTTCTATATAAAGGTAGCTTTATACATATTTGCAAATATGACGTTTATGTCTTTCATTTAAGCTATCATTTGTGTTGATCTAACGATTTTTGTATAAATTTTCTAAATACTACATTTGTGAAAGAGTTTAAAAAATATAGTTAATACTAAAAAGTACCTCCTATACAGGCCAATGCGATATCAAACAGCTTTATCATTATATTTTTCAAAGCCTCAGAATTCGGTATTTGACCAAAATTAATAGGTAGCGTTTCCCTGATAACATGTGATGGGCGTTGGGCAAGGGGACGTGGCACCTCCTACACCACCCAAATTTGCGATATCGAATTGCTTTGGAGTTATAGTCCGTATAGCCTCGGAATTCGGTATTCGACTGCAATTTACACGTTTCACTGATAACATTTTATGGGCGTTACCCCTCCCACACAACTGAAATTTTTGAAATTGAATAGCTTTGGAGTTATAGGTGGCCGCACAGCCTCGGAATTCGGTACTCGACCACAATTTACTCGTGCCGTTTCACTGATAGCATGTCATTGGCGTTTGGCAACGGGGGCGCGGCAGAAACACACAGTGTTTCAGCTAGTTGTTTATACCAGCGCGAAGATTTCGTTGTTTTATGATTTATTTTTGACGTATCTTTGTTTACGTTATTTCTGTTATTTTACTCATTTCAAAGACTTTACAGTGTTGCAAATCCTATTATAACGTAAAATTGCGATTTAAGGACTTTTAAATTTAGCTAAAAAAGCGAAGAACATTGTTTGTAAACAAAATCTTTAGTTAAATATATCATAATTGGCTTTTTAAAGTCTGAAGAATTTGTTAAGTACGAACTCACCACGACGACTTTGATGCAAGTAATTTTGAGTATTTTTACTTAAACCGAAATACGGTAATACCCGTCCTACTACAATCATACTTTTTACCTTTATATTTTCGTTGAAATATTTTTTTTTAACAACAAAGTAAAAATAAAACCAAATTATATATCAAAGTCATATTTTTGCGCACTTTAATATGGGGGAAATGTTAAATTAACGGTATGTTTTAAACTCTTTCACAAATGAAGTATTCAGAAAATGTCTACAAAAATCGTACAAATAATCGTATGAATAAAAGCTTAAATAAAAGGTATAAATGTCTCATTTGTAAATATTTATAAAACTTGTAAAATAAATGAATACTTTTAGAGTTAAAGGATCATAACTGGGGAAATATTTTTCAAAACTCAAAAAAGTCGAAAAAATTCTTCCAAAAAAAATTCGAGCCAACCTGGAAGAGTCTTCATGATTTTTGTTATCTAGAAAAAATTATCAATCGAACTAGCAATGCCGTTTTCGTCGCGCAAACTTTTTTCAAATTGTTTACCACTGTTATTAATTTGTTATTCACTTTTAAATAGAAAATACAATGAATAAAAAATTTTGTTATTCACTACTATTTTATGAATAAAATGTTTGCTATTAATTTTTTTATTAATTTTTTATTCATTATTAATTTTTTTATTTATTATTAATTTTTTATTCATTATAAATTTCGTATTAATTTCTAATTTTTCATTCACTTTTGAATAAAAAATAAACTGAAAAAAATCTTGTTATTCACTTTTGAATAATGAATCAAATTAATAATAAATAAAAACTTAACAATGACTTTAAAATTCATAATGAATAAATAACACATAAAAAGGCAATGAATCAAAAATAATTATGTACAAAAAATTAATTATTGAAAAATTTTAAATTCTTTTTGAATTGCATTCATATGAATAAAAAATAATGAATTATTCAGAATAACGAAAAAAAAATAATTGAAATTAATTACTAATCAATTTTTGAAAAGTCAATGTGAATTAAAAATGTTATTTATAAACAATTTGTAATTCATTAGATGGATTTGTATGTCGTTGTTCAGTTTTCCTTAAAATTCTGAATAAATATGCAGATTTTACTACTCTGGCTGAGTCAATCAAAAATAGTCAATATTAATAGCAAGCAGTGAATAAAAAAATCTACTTCGCACAAAATAAGGAAATCATCATGAAAATAATGCAAGCAAACAAAAACATGGTTCCAACAACAACAACGGACAAAAACAATTACAACATTAAATTTCACGACTCTCGCTAGCTATGAGAAACCATGCAGTGGTGATCTATGCTGTGAAGCATTGTGGAGTGAAAGAGCGTTGCAGAGAGAATGTGCATGCAAGGATTGGAAACTTTTCTCTCAAGAAAGCTTTTTCATCGCGCTCACAAAAGCTTACGAATTGATCTGAAAAATATTTGTTATTTTTTAATGTTCTACGTGGCACATCTTTATACTATATAATCTTTGACAAGACCGTGAACTGCCCTACTGTAATATGTGTTTAATTTTTATTTTTGCCATTGGTATTGTTCACTATTTCTTCTATGTCATTATTGCTCCAGCACTTTCTTCTAAGTAAATGAAGTATATTAGTTTGCTTGCAGTGGCAAACTACACATTCTGCTTCGTAAGAAAGTTTCTCTGCAGAAAAGAAATCGCATTGCAATTCAGAGTCAAACATTGTTTTTTATGTGTTTTGTTTTAATATTATTACATCCTAATATATACGAATCATTAAAATTATAATCAAAACCTCATAAAACTAAGTATCAAAAACTTAATGAATACAATTAATATGAAAAAATAATGCAATACTTAATAGGAAAAATGTATGAATTATATTAAACCTTAATAAAATAAATAAAATATATTTGCATAATTATGAATCTACTAACCAAAAAGATAGTTTTTTAAAAGTGTACATAAAATTTCCGACGTAGGTCTTTACAGCATCACCATCAGAGAACGACTGAATTATATTCTCTTCCAGTGTTGCCAACCCTAGCTTACCAGATAACCATACAAAGGGGTTCAAATTACCGTATATTTAGGTTCAGTACCGTACCTTTTTTATTTTTTTAATGGTACCTGAAAAAATATACTGTTGAATAACTACTACCATAACAATAAATTGATTGAATCCTTTAAATAAAATTTGTTTTAAAGTTAGGTAAATAAAAGAATTGAGAAGAGTGAATTTAAAGTTACAAAACTAAGTCGGTATCACCCTTACCCAATGCAACCCGCTGGTTTGGGTCATCTATTTCGGATGCCTTTTTTGATCTGCGTACAAAGACGAAACAAAGAAGATTTTGTCCTGAAGCTTCTCTTTACCAGCTTAAGTTTTCTCAAGTGTCATACTTTGTGCAAAATTTGAGTCCGGAAAACATTTTTTGTTGCTCTCTTTCATCAAATATACTGGGCAAATTGATACATTTTGCTGTACCAGAAATGCGCACGTTGATATTTCTGCTTATTTTACCTGCTTTATTAAAATAAATTTTTCTGGGTCTTGCTTTGAAGTCCTTGGTTGACCGTCAATAATAGATGCGCCTTTATTTTTATAACCGAAGCTGAATGCATGTATATTTCAAAAAACTCAGTTCTGCTGTAATAAAATGCTTACGGCTTTGCTTGAGCTCATTTTGCAAGGCCTGAGCCTCTGCTTGATTTCTGGAATATTTTGCTATAAGATCCTGAGGTTGTGGCAACTGTGCTTCCTTACTGTTTTTGCACCTGTTTTTTAATTTTCGTAACTTGTTTAGCACAGAAGACGTTAATCTTTCTGAGTCATTTGTTGACGTGTACAATTTTAAATTAAATAGAAAAACCCTAACTTAAATAATGATTTTAAAATCAACTGATTATTCAGTATCTATCTTTTCTTTTGATCGCTTTTATTGATCAGAAAAAACCGTTAAGTGTGTGCTTATTAGATATGTTTCAGGGATACCAAGTAATCAACTCTGACTTTAAAATTCCATTATAAAATTTAAAAACTCTAAATTACCGTATGTTTTATAGGATCGTACATCGTACAGAGGGATAAATTACCGTACGCCCACACAATTACCGTACCAGTTGGCATCACTGTTCTCTTCTGTTGTGAGTTTTGTGTACGTGTGAAAAGTTACGCTCAGAGAGCGCTCAGTGAGCTATGGGGAGCCCAGCGCTGTTTTAAGTTAGTTTGATATTTATATTTCAGATCGTGCATGCAGGATTGTGGCGTGCATTGCAAAATTTACACATTTACAGACAAATTTGCTATGAACGCATTTAATATGCGGAAATAAGCTATTTCGTATATTTTTAGTGCTTATTGTTTGACTTCATAAGTCATATATCAATCCCATCTTGTAATTGTACATAGAAAAAATCAAATCTGGCTGCCATTTTTTAAAATTAGGTGAGAAAGAGAACCTATAGTTTTAAAGCAGTTTTGTTATCTGTCCGTATTTTTTGGATTAGTGATTATTTAGAAATAAGGTTGAGAAAATTTTAAACTGTTGCGTAAAATCGTTTCTTTTCAACAAGTGAGTAGCCTTCATTAAATTAGAAAATTCTGCACCTTTACAGAAAAGTAGAAGTATAACTTTATATTGTCTGCAAATGTAAGCTGAGATAAATCATTAGAACAAATTCAGACTAAGAAATTCGCCGCTTTTTTGAATTTGTAGAAACGAAATATTTTTGTGAATTATTCATTTGAAGCTTTTGTGTTCTATTTTGTGTTTTTATGATCATAATATTTAAGAATAGTTTAAAATTGCTAAAGCTTTTATAAGGGTTTATTTCTACAATTCACAAAAAAAAAGTGCAAGGGCGAATACAATCCTGTTAAGATTTTTTAAGGAACCGCTTCATTTTCTCGCAAAGCTTTGCCGTCGTCGTTTTGTTAAAAAGTTCATCATAATTTGTATGATGTCTACTTCAACAAAGACAACAACAGCTGAAAAATGTAAAAGGAATTCAACAATTTTTAATTTAAAATATGCAATTCTCCTGAAGATGTTCGAAAAATTTAGAAAATAAAAAGTTTGCAGAATATAATATTTCAAAGCTAAGAAATAAATTTTTCTACTAATTTATTAAATCGCAGATCTAGAACCAAAACAATATATATGTATAACAACGAAACACTTAAAGATCAAGTTATAAAATTAATAAAACAATTTTTTGTTTTGCTTGCTATTGTGTTAATATAAAAAGCGAATTTTATTTCGATAAGATTTTCCATGCCCATGAAATTTTTTTATGAGTTGATAACTTTTTATTTCTAAACACTACAATCCTGTTTCTATTTTAGAGTCAAAGGTACTGCAACTACCTAACCATCTCATACTACATCATTTTAACTTTTCCATACAACAATTTTTACTGTGGTAAATGACCCCTTTCTTTTTTGAAAAAAAGGGTTACTTTTTTTCAATGCATAAATAATTTATTTAAATCGTAGTCAACAAAAAAAATTAATTTTAGGATTTAAAATTTTAAATGGTATTTAATAATGTAACCGCAGGCGAAGCAGCGAGTATTTGCTTGGATGAAATAATTCTAATGGCGTTTTCGTTTCTCGAAAAAATGTTGCATTTTTTCTGCCCTATTTCTGCCATCTTTTAGAATTCTGAATTTTTTGTACTTCCGAGGTCAACATATTCGAGAAAAGACCACAATTCAATTTAAGAGGTCACTATTTTTTTCTCAAAAGGTCAGAATTTCCAAAAAGAACAGAAAAAATTTAGCATTTTTTCGAGAAATGAAAATGCCATAAGTGTTTTTATAAAATTTTCCATGAAAAAGTCTTTTCATATAATTTTGTATAGATTTTGCGTGTCATGGTCACGCATTGTAGCTGTGTCAATAACAGAAAATAAGAAACTTTTTTAAATACAAATAACTTTAAACTATGAACTTATTCTAAATATGGGCATTTCCATGGGCGTCCGCAGGGGGTAGGGGGCGCTTTCGCCCCTATTCAGTGGCAATTTTTTAAATATCTTCATATTAAATCAAAAAGCCTTAACCAACAATTAAAAAATTTTACGGGAGAGTCAAGAAACTTTCTGAATTGTAATTGTAAGTTGCGCTCAAACTTAGGGATTTTAGAACTTTTTTAATAAAAACGTAGTTTTTAGTTGTAGGAGTGTAAAATTTAGCAGGAAAATGTATTATGATGACGTGCATCAATAATCTAGAAAAAAGTCGGCTTTGAGTTTATTGTAACTTACGGCTTTTTTGATTTTATATGACGATATTTTCATTATATATATTAATATATTTTGAAAAGAACTCAAAAATACTTTTTTTAAGATATATTTATAAATAAAGCTGAGTTAAACCATGCATGCATTTTTAAATAGTATGTTGTACCCGTCGCAGTAATAAGTTACCATACCATTTCATTTACCCTTGTATCACAGGAACTTTTAAATACGTATTCTTACACTCAAAAAATTTTGTGTGTAAATATTACTAAAAACTGCGTGCATTCTACAAATATTATTCGTAGTTTTCAGTCACAAATAGGATTCGTAGATTGGACGTAGTTTGGTACATATTACAAAAATTTTATTCGTATTCGTACAAAAACAAATGTATATTGTACGAATACATTTGCTATATCAACTAAAAACAAAAAACAAAACATTCTATCTGAGCTGGGGTTTGAACCACGATTTTTTAAGCTTGCGGGCCACGTACTCTTTCAGTAGACTACGGCCACCTTGCAATCGTTCATATCCTTATATTCGGTAACTGTTCAACAAACCATGCTGAGAGATTTCGGTTTGTAAATTTTTTAAACTCAACTAATACTTAATAGTACGAAGCCATTAGTAAATACTACGAATGTAATGGAAGAAATTACGAAGTTATTCTTACGAAATTTAGGAATGAAAAGGAATGATATCCCAATTAGTCGAAGATCATTCTTTTGAGCAACAGATGGTAAGAGGCATTTAAGCCAATATCGCATTTGAACTTGGACGATAAGCAAATTTATGTTTTAAAGTAATTAAACACTATAAGAAAACAAAGTAAAATTATTTTAAAAACTAAATGTTTTCCCAAAAGTCGGCTTAAAAACAATCGTTTTACTGTTATAAAGATGATACAATTTGGATAATTTTTTGTAAACTTAATTAAACTGCTAACAATCTTGCAGCATTTAAATTTGAGAAAACTGCAGCGATCTAGGAAAGAGCAAAGCTTCTAATTCAAAAACGAAAAAAAAAATTAGGAAATTATGGATAAAGTAAGCTAAAGCACTAATTTTTGAAAAAATCTGATGGAAAATTCTTGTTAATTATATCTTATGGTCAAAAGTTTTTTATGACTAAAAATTAAATAGGAAACTCGATTTGAAACATTTATTTTATACTTCTTCAAATTCACGTTTTTTAACAGGCGTCCACCCATTTTGAGAATTTTCTGGATTTTCTTGCGTCACGTGCTTATATTACATCCAGGATTCAGAATCAAGCCTTGCAGGGAGGTTCTGGAATATGCTTAGAAAATGAATGGAGCCCAAAACCCATCTATACATGTACGTTTTTATATATTTATTCATACGTTTTGAATTAAAAAAAATAAATAATGGTATTCAGTAAAATTTGTTAAGTCCTGCTAAACTGCTAAATTGTTAAAGTTAGCAGCTGTTGATGTGAACGCACCTGCTAAGACATTTTACAATCATGTGATAAGCTGACATGTCAAAACCAGCTGACAGACTTCTACAGCTAAAAATCTGTTGTTTTAATTACTCGTGTAACCAGAACTCAGTAACGAAAAATGTATTTTAATTTTTATATTACAGCGCGTTACCACTTTCGATACAGTTGCTATTCAGAAACTTTGAAATGTTTAAAGTCTCTACCAACCCCAGTACAAAATTTTATTTTTTTTTATAAATGAAAGGCAGTTTTTTAATTTGAATCTGCAAATCAAAAATAATTTGGTACTTGTTAGAACTCATTCCCAAAACAATTCATCACTACACTCAATAAGTTTGACGTTTCGGACTTAACAAATGGTATCTGCTAAACAAAAACACGGTGCTGAGCTTGTTAACTTGCTAACAAGCTGCTAAGTCTTTTCCCATACAAATTTTTGACAGGACTTAACAAATTGGTTAAGTTTAGCAAGTTAGCAGGGCTTAACAAATGAAGTGAATACCATAAATATTTTAAATAATTCATACGTATGTTTTCAAACTCGATTTTAGTAACTTGCATGCTGCTAGAACTGATGCATGTTGAAAAAAGAAATAAGTCAGTTGATGTCCATGCGGGGCACATTTCAAGAATAGCGACAACTCTATTTCTTAATTTTTGGGGATTATATGGGTTTTACCTCTTAAATCCAAATCTGATTGCCGCTCACAATTGGTTTAAAGGCCTCCAAAACGGAAAAAAATGGTTTGAAATTCTCGCAGGTTTTATTCATTTTTAAAAAAGAAATATTGGGAAATTGTTGTATTCTTATTTGAAAAGAGTAAAACTTTGGGGCTAAATAGTAATTAATGCGATTTTATTTAAGGTTAAAGGAGACATCAAATTATTTAATTGACTAAATTACTAAGAATATTTGTTGGCAAACAAATTTTTGAAATTTCATGAAAAAATATTAAATTTTAAAATTTTCGGGCATTCGATACGAGAAAGATTTTTACCCCTCTTTGAAATATATAATTTTCTTATATGTAGAAGCGTGTGTCAACCGGTGTATCATGATAATAAAATAAGTACCAAAAATCTCAGAAAATAGAATAGAATATATAGGTTACCTTTTCTTTATGTGCATTCTAGACTCCTTTATGACTTTGTCCCCCCCTAGAACAAATCCTGCGGTTACCCTTGGGCATTTCCACAGAAAAGTCTACCGTGTCCAAAGAATTAGAACTTATTAAAAACTTATTATTTGATTTAATTTAAGCAATTTCTCATTCATAAATTCATTAACTATGATGATCAAATCGTCTGCACTTTTTTACAAATGTAGTTTTTCTTTATCGTAAATGTTTCGCAAACTTTTTGTTTCAGTAAACATGGAAGACATTGGCTAAATAATGAAAAAATGGTTGAGGCAAAGAAAGGACAATATATTAAATTTGTTTTTTAATTACTAATTACATACTTCCTAAACTACCTATTTACTTAATTACCCAATTACAATGGAAATTTAAGTAACGAAACGCCAGTAACGTCACGCCAAATCAAAACGCCTTATAAATAAAACCAGAGAAGATTTTTAAATTAGATCACTTGGAAAATAATCTCATGTTGTTTTGAACTCTTCTAAAAAAGTTGTATACCAAAAGTACTTCCCACATCAGAGAGTTTTGCAAATTTTGTAGTTCAAGTCAGAAATCACTTCCGTTTTTTGTAACGTAACGCCAACACATATTTTTATTTATAGCTTATATCGATTGTTGTCATTGTTTTTACTTAATATAGTGCCACTTAATTACTACGCAAATATAAAAAAACCTGTTCTTCGTGTAAATCGTCAGTAACGCCAGTTTGAAAATGCCCATACACACTCCGCGACAAAAAGATAGCACATTGGAATTTTTTTAAATTTTATTGAAAGCTATTAAAATTAAAAATTTGTGTTTACTATAAAGTTCTCGGTCATTTATGATCAAACATTTAATAACACGCACAACACAATTGATCAATAGAAGCTAGGTCAAAGTCCTTCCAAGGGCTGAAATGGCCAGTGTTGTAGAAAATACGACTCATTTTTTTAATTTTTTTATCCTTAACTCAATTTCATTTAAAGTTTTTAATTTAAACTTTTTTGTATTTAAAATTATCTATGAACAAACTTAAAACATTTTTTCTTGTTTGAATTGTAATTAATTAGCCTTTACTGTAAGCCCTCTCTGCTGCAGTTGTCAAGTAACTTATTCACCCCACTGTTTTGAAAACTGGTTTTGATTAGCTTTTCTAAGCTTAGCGGAGGTTCCATGCAGTTAGCTTTTTTCTTTAATTGTTCTTATTAAACAAGCAGCCAGCAGCAGAGATTATTATAACAAACTGGCTGAAACCCGGCGCGTTGCTGCCACGCTCCCTTGCATGTGTAAATTGAGGTCGAATACTGAATTTCGATGCTGTGCGACCTATAAATCCAAAGCTGCTAGATATCCCAAATTTGGGTTGTATGGTTTTGCAACGCCCCCTTGACCAATGCCCATTATATGTGATCAATGAAACTGAATGTGTAAATTAAGGTCGAATACGGATTTCCGACGCTGTGCGACCTATAACTCCAAAGCAATTCGATATCGCAAATTTGGGTCAAATAAGAGGTCCCTTGGCAAGCGCCCATAAAATTTAATTAATGAAATGGCATTTAGGTCGAATACTGAGTTCCAACGCTGTGCGACAAATAACTCAGAAGCTATTCGATATCGCAAATTTGGGTTGTATGGGAGGCCATACTCCCTTGTCCAACTCTCAAAAAATGTTACCAATGCAAGTGCATGTGTAAATTCGGATCGAATACTGAATTCCGACGCTGTGCGACCTATAATTCTAAAGCTATTCGATAGCACAAATCTGGTTTGTATGGGAGATGCCATTCCCCCTTTTCCAACGCCCATAAAATGTTATTAATGAAACTGCATACATAAATTGATGTCGAATACTGAATTCCGATGCTGTGTGACCTGTAACTCCAAAACTATTCTATATCGAAAGTTTTGGTAGTATCGGAGGTTCCACTCCCCCTTGCTTAACTCCCATAAAATGTCATCAGTGGAACGACATGTATAAATTGTGGTTGAATATCGAATTTCAAGGCTGTGCGACCCATAACTCCAAAGCAATTTGATATCGCAAATTTTTTATATATTTGTGGACGGTAAAAGGGGTGTGGCAATTTTTTCTTAAACCATCTCGTACTCGAAACAAATCCACTGCCAAAATTTTAGCTCGATCGGACCAGTAATTTTGAAGTGTCTTTATCTTTTCTTATAAGTAGGCGTAGCTATAGTGGGACCACGCCCATTTTAAGTATAGTTGCCGATTACGAGTTATCGATTACGAGATTGCCGAGTTATCATACAAACTTTATTACCAAATTTTAGTTTAATACGACAAAAACTGTCTTAAATATAGCATTTTTATTGATTTGTGGGTGGTAAAAGGGGGTGTGGCAAATTTTTAAACCTATGTTGTTTGCGTAAGTGCAAGCAATAAGTTGACAAAGTTTTATCGCAATCGGATGAACTGTATTGCAGCGCATAGCGAACGAACAAACAAACATTCATTTTTATATATTGGATATATTTTAAGATAACAATTTTGTCTTTTCTTTACAGCTTAATTTTCTTTACATTGTTCGCTGGTTTGATAAAAGGAATCAACTTCGTTTTCATTATTGTGCTTAACTTAACTTAATAGTTTTTGTGATTAATTTGTTGAAAATTTTAAACAAAATCTCTACATTTCATTTCGTAGTTTTCATGTTGTTAAAATAAACTTTTATTTTTTTGATTAAAAACAACATTTTTGGTGCCTAAATCCGGGAACTTAGGAACTTGGGAACTTGGGAGCTTGGGAACTTTGGAGTTTTAGATTGTATTGAAATTTTTATTTAATTTTTTATTCGGGCTTTTGGCAGTGCATTGTTATAAAATTAGAACAAAATGTGCGTCTTGGAAAAACAAATCGAGCAACAAAAAGACTTGTTGAATAGGTTTAAAACTCAGTACAAAGAAATCTGAGAGAAAGGCTTCACAGAGAAATCTGATGCAACAAGGCCACGTGGATTTTTAACTTGTAACCTTGAAGAGGTTGAAAATTTGCATGAAAAATTTGACAAAACGCATGAACACATCTTGACGATTATTGATGATAATACTTTAGATTCTAAAGATGTGCCATATATTTCAGAAAATGTTTACTTTCAATTCTTGGATTTGCACATGAGTTTTAAAGGTACTCTGCTGGACTTATTACATGAAAAAGGCAACGCTTCTGCAGAAGTTTATTTCAGCACTTTTGTCATGCTGAGACATCTTTAAGCATGGAAGCAAAACTACCGAAAATTTCATAAAGAATTCTTATATAATTCTTTAGTTCATTTAAACAAAGCACTACCAAAGGTTCAGAAATTTTATTTTCTAAAAGTTTTTCAGCTTTAGTTATTATTTCAAAATAATATTGTGAACTTTTTTTTCACAAAAGTATTTTGTTGCAAAAATATTGCTAAAATAAAACATTCTTTAAACAAGTGAGTAGCCTTCATTAAATTAGAAATTAGAAATATTGTCGGCAAAAGTAAGCTGAGACAAACTGGGCGAGATAGAACAAACTGAGGCGAACATATTCGCCGGTTTTTTGAATTTGTTGAAAATGTTTTTGTGAATTATTCTTTTGATGCTTTTGTGTTTTGTGTTTTTATGTTCCTAAAATATTATAATGTAATTTTACTTTTTTATTAATGGTTTAAATAAGTAAATCAAGTGCGAAAATAGCTGAAAATAATTAAACACACAGAAAAAAATCATTGTAAAATCAACTAGAAACATAATGATTTTACATGTTTCCCCTATGATTTTGCTTCATAGAGATTTATAGTAAAATCATTGTGATTTTCATGTAAAAATCGCAACAAATTTTCATGTTGAATCATTATGAAATCATGTAAAATCATTATTATGCTCATGTTGTATCATTATGAAATCATGTGAAGTCATTATGATGGTCATGTTGAATCATTATGAAATCATGTTAAATCATTATGATGGTCATGTTGAATCATTATGAAATCATGTAAAGTCATTATGATGGTCATGTGAATCATTATGAAATCATTATGAAATGCAGCTGAATCCTAACCTCAGTTTGAAATAAAAAGAACTTCAAGTTTCAACCACGAAGTCCTATGGGTGGTATAGCTTCCTGTTTATCTTCCTTAGATATGTACCTTAAACTTTTCTAGTCAACTGAAGCTTCTGTTTTTATTGAAAAGTAATACAGCATTTTTGATATTATTTTGTTATAGTAACATAAGTCACATATCACATTACCTTGTTCATCTGCGTCGAAGTTTATGGATTCGACTACTTACACTTGCATTTACTTTTCATTCCACTTGTTTTACTTTTTCAGCTATTACAAACTATTTTAATTTTTAACGAAGCTACTTCTCGCGATAAAACTTCTAATGTGCTAGAAACAACGGAACTTCTTCAGCACGCAAAATTTTTTTTTACATGATGCAATAATAATTTTACTAGATTTCATAATGATTCAACATGATGTCATAATGATTCTACATTAAATCATAATGATTTTTATGTCGCTGCCACCATGAAATATAAAATCATGTAAAATGAAATCAACTATGCATCACAATGATTTTACTATGCAAAATTTTTCTGTGTGAAGCTTTTATAAGGGTGTCTTTATTCAATTCATAAAATAATAAAAAAAATGCGAAGGTGAATACAATCTTGCTAAGCTTTTTTTAAATTCAACATTGTTTGAACGTTGCTTTTTTCAAAAGTTCAGTGATGGGCGTCTGCGTGGCGAAACTAGGAACAGAAACTCAAAATTGTCAACGAGCTGACAACGTTACTGAATTGCGAATAAGAGTTTGTGTCTACACTACACAAAATACATAGCTGAGCTTTTTTTAAGTAACCGAGAAATTCATAAGTGTTGCCAAATTTTAATTCTAAAATTCACCAAAAAGGTGAAAAATTGCACCAGATTTATAAGATTTTTAAATTTATTCAACACTAAATTAAATTCTAAGCCTAGTCATATTCTTAATTGTCAATTGTTTTATTTTTTGAATTGATCTCTCCGAAACTAAGAAAAAGCACAAAAATGCATTAGGCACCAAACCTTATGTTTCTCAAGTTGGCGACAGTGTGAACAATGCGGAAATTGTTCAAATATTTATTTAAAATATACAATTTTCCTAAAGATTTTCGAAAAAGTTAGAATACAAAATAGTTTGAAAAATATAATAATTCAAAACGAAGACAGAAATTTTTCTAATAATTTATTATGTCACAGGCCTAGAACCAAAACTACATATACAACTTCGGTCAAAAAAATATATAAAAGCAGTAAGCATTTATACAAACAAATTAAAATTTTGAGAGTTTTTTAGAAAAATTAGTTCATGTTTTTATTTTCAAAATATCGAGCCATTTTGCCTCAGCAGTTGTTTCATGCACACCTATAGAAAATTATAGGAACGTCAAAACGAACGCTGAGGCAAAAGCATAATTCTTTTTGTTTTTTTCTTTTATTCTCTGGACGCTTGTACAACGAAACTTGAGTTCAATGATCATTCGAAGTCGAACTAGGACCTGTCTTATATCTATCTCTGTGTTTTGACCCACCAAGCAAACGTCTCTGTCATTTTCAAATCGACTTTCATCAAATTTTCTTTGTCTGAAAGTTCAATTAAGTAAATTGGGGAATATGAGAAAAGGTTTGAAATGCAATGTTTTATATTGTTTTCAAAAAACTTCTATTATAACGAATTTGTGCTGAAAAATAGGCCAAACGCCGTTTTTGTTGTATTTTTTTTTTAATTTTCATTTTCCTACTCTTTCATATGACATATCAGTTATCTGCAAAAATTGCTTGAATTTTACTAGTGTCCGACCGAATATTCGGTTTCGGTTTCGGTTACGGCCAGTTTCGGCCATTTTTGGCAGTTTCGGTTGGTTTCGGCTATAAAAACCGAAACTAGCCGAAACTTTTGGTAAAAATTTCGGAACATTTCAGGAATAGCGACAACTATAATTTTGAATTTTTTTTTTAAGATTATATGGATTTTGGCCTCCTTACTCCAAATCTTTAAAAATTGCGGCCCGCTCGCAATTGGTTTAGTAGTTATAGGCCTCCAAAGTTGGGAAAAAATAGCCTACAAATCTTGCTATTTTTCTAAATTTTTCAACAAAACTACACTCTATGGTTATCATAAGAAAGGTAATTTAAGTACCTATTCAACAAGGTACCTATTCAAATATATACACATTTTTGGTGTCGTGCTTTCGTAAAAGGGAAACCATTAGTTTTCCAGACAAATTGTAAATATAATAATAGGTATATCTTAAAAAGTAATGAATGGATTTTCATGTTTGATACATACCTCATTGAATAGCTACTCGCATTACCACCCTTTCTTTTGATATCCGTAACGCGGAACACTAAAAAACAACAGAAAGATTTGTAGCCTATTTTGCAACTTTGGAGGCCTATAACTTCATAACCAATTGCCAGCGGCCTGAAATTTAGATTAAAAACAACAGAAAGATTTGTAGCCTATTTTGCAACTTTGGAGGCCTATAACTTCATAACCAATTGCCAGCGGCCTGAAATTTGGATTTGGACTTAGGAGGTTAAAATCCGTATAATCCAACAAAAAATATTAAAAAAGAGAGTTGTCGCTATTCTTGACTTATACCAAAATTTCTTGCATCAGTCATTTAATTCAAATATATAAGTCTGGTTTAATAAAAATATTTACAGCGCATTGTATGTACAAAAAAAAATTATGAATTCGTCTATAATTTGATTTATCATGTTAACGCACAACATTTTGGTTAATTTTATGCGTTCGATACTATCATTTTCGATATAATCATCTTCATTGCAATTACCATTAAAGTTTTATAGATACTTAAGCCAAAAATTGATAGTTAAACTTCCAAACGAATTCTGTGTGTGTGGAATAAAGGAAAAGAAAACTAAATACATATTTCTATTTTTATAATACTAAAACTTTAAAAAAAGCAGAAATACTTTGCTTTGTAGTTCTAAAAATATGTACATTTTAGGTGCAAACTATTTTGAGTGTGTACTAAAAAATAAAATAAAAAATGATCTCATTTATTATTATAGTAAACTTCAATTAATTGTTATAAACTTCAATATTTAAATAATACTTTTTTTGTACTAGTGGTACTTTTGTTTTCTTTTAATAAAAACAATCATTTGTAAAAACTTAAATTTTCATATTAATAACCAGTTTCGGTTTCGGTTTCGGCCGAATATTATAAAATGGCCGAATATTCGGTTACGGTTTCGGCCAAAATTCAGGTTTCGGTCGGACACTAATTTTTACACGTAAATAGTTTCTATCATTAAAAATCATGTGCCACCTACCCCCTTTTGTTTTTATGAAAATTAATTTGCTTAAAATGTTGTTTTTATATTTTTTACAATGTTCTACTAATTTCTGTGAAAATTTTTTAAAATATTTCAAACAATTCCAAAGTTATATTCATAAAGCTATGTTTTAAGCTATTTCCTTAACTATATATTTAAAGTTGGCCCAACAGACGTTGTCATGACCAAATTCAATGAATTTGCTTATGATCGTTTTGTGAATTTGTGAAAGTATGTAAATTGCCCTACGAACAACACATGTCAGACCTTTTCTTTTGAGACATCAATGCATGATGACCAGAACCATCTGATATATACAGCATTCTAATTGATTTATAGTATTCCCCGGCAGACGTTGTTCTGCCACCGACCGCCTTACTGCCGTATTCGAATTTTCTTGCTGTTTAGAAAAAATTTATATATTCACAATTTTTAGTAGAGTTTTTAAGTTATTAGACTAAATTACCAAATTTTAGTCGAATACGACCAAAACCAGAAATATACCAATTTTGTTTGATTTGTGGCATTATTTTTTCACTTAAACCATCTCGTACTCGAAACAAATTCACCGCCAGAATTTCAGCCCAATTTAATTTAAATCTAGTGCGTTTCGCTTCACTCCACGTCTATCCCCCGAAAACCGGACGTAACTTAAGATGGTCACACCCATTTTTAGTAAAATTAGCGAAAGTAACCTTACAAAGTAAATTACAAATTGTAGTCTTATACGTCCAAAATCGTCTGAAATATAGAATTTTTTGCAAATAGCTTTTTTGCAAAAAGCTTTTATATTGTAGCGATATCGCGCCTGTGTGCCTTCTGGTTCCCGAGAGGTGTGTTTATTTTTGTTGTTAAATGGCTTAAATGGGCAGCAGGCTTGATGCTAGTTATTTAGGAGGGGAGGAGCTGATGCCCTAAGTTGTGCAGAGACGGGCTGCGTTACGTTGCATCGATTGAAGTTAGGTTTGGCAGAACCATGGCAGAACAGGCTTTGCAGGGGAGCAATAAACAAAATGTTGACTAAAACTACTGAGAGTACTCACCAGTTCTTGTGTGCTGGACGGTGGGAACCGGTTGTTGACGCTGCTCAGCAGGCTAGTGATTAGCAAGAGGTCAAGCGGATCCCTTGGCCAAAAGTACTAGAGTCGGGCGCCTCGAATCAATATTTGCGATGCTGATCAATTAGAGCGTGGCAAGTAGCGTGTTGCAGAGCAGGTGATGTTCTCACACATGTTTCGCAGGTATTTTTTTGTTAGCTTGCGGTAGCGATTAGCTGGAGAGTTGGCCGCGTGTTTTTTTTTTTTTTTTTTTGTAGAGAGCGTTCCTTGTCCTGGTTCGCAGGCTATCTGATTAGCGGCGAAGAAACGATCGTTGGGGCTGCAGACTAAAAAAACTTCTATCGCCGGTACGTTAAAAAAAACTGTTACACTGTGGCTCACACCACAGATTTTTTTTATCGCAACTTTTTCTAAACGGGAATTTAAGAAATCGCGTTACACTTGTTCTGAAGTGGTCGCTTTTTTTTCTACATGAGAAAACACTTATTATGTGTCTCCTTTACTCCCAGAATTGCCAGCATTGCATCATTAAACTCCCCATGCTAAAAACCTGTTCGCTCTTTTCTTTTGTGCGGCCTACCTGCTGTTAGATGGCGTTGATTTATTGAGATTGCGGAGATGCCAACTTCACATTCTCAACATTGTCCCCCTCTTTAGACTCGAGACTCCCGGCCGAGTCCAGAATTTTCAGCCGAGATGTAAGGTGCCAGACGATTTACATGTAATACCCTGGTTTTTCTTCTTCGTGGCAGTCTCACTTCATAAACAAAGTCAGTGATTCTCTTGACGACTGTGCCTGGTCCCTCCCAATCGCTTTGTAGTTTCGGACATTGTCCTTTGCGACGCTTCGGAAAATAAATCCAAACCAAGTCTTCAGGTTGAAATTCTCGCGGATGTGATCGCAAGTCATATCTTTCCTTCATAGACTCCGCTGACAGCAACAAATGTTCTCTCGCAAGATTGTGAATTTGATTATGGGTTTCTTTGAAATTGTTCACGTACTGCGGCACTCCAACAGCTTCTTCACTTGGAGATCCAAACATGAGGTCGTTTGGCAGTCGCAGCTCCCGGCCAAACATGAGCAGTGCTGGAGAAGCTCCGGTGGTAGCATGCTCGGCAGATCGATATGCCATGAGGGCGAAAGGTAATATTCGATCCCAATTACGCTGGTTTTGGTCCACGAACTTAGCTAAATAATCAAGGAGGGTGCGGATTGTGTTCGAAGTGGAGTCGTTCGTGTCTTCTCGGCTCCCAGAATTTCTATGACACTTTGAAATATGTCCGACTCAAAGTTGCGGCCCTGGTCGGAATGAATTATATGAGGGACTCCAAATCGCGAAATTACTTCATGGGTCAAAGCGTCGGCTAAAACCGTAGCAGTTTGATCTGGCAGTGCTAAACATTCAGGCCACTTGGTGAAATAATCCATTATGACGGCTATGTAGCGATTTCCAGCATCGGTTCTTGGAAGAGGTCCAAGAATATCGATAGCAATCCGCTCGAATGGTGCACCAATGAGAGTTGGGTTCAAGACTCCAACTGTTTTTCGCCCAGGTCCTTTTCTGGCTACGAAAACATTACAAGAAGCGCACCAACGAGTGATGTCTGCTGTTCTGCTGATCCAATAAAACCGCTGTTTTACTTTTGACATCGTTTTGTGGCGCCCAAGATGGCCACCTGTCGGGCTGTCATGTAACTGACTTATTACTTTTTCAATAAGATTTCTAGGTAATATCGGTAAAGGTTGGTTTCGTTTTTCACTTACCCACTTACGAACAAGGATTCCATCCTGCATAGCAAGTTGATCGTACATGCTCCACCAGGCTTTTACGTCGGGGCTATCTCCAATGATTGCAGCTTTGGGTGGTCGGTCACCAGCTTCTATCCATTCTATAACCTTCCTTAAACTGGTATCTTTTTTTTTGGCTGCTTGCTAAATCCTCTGGCACTGTCGTTACTGCAAACACTCCTAATTCATCGCGTTCTTCAGCACGAAGACAGTGACGGCAATCGTTGCATGAACGCCGGGATAGAGCGTCGGCATTGCCATGCTTGGGACCCGCGCGATGTTCAATGTTAAATTGGTACTCTTGCAGTCTCTCCAACCAACGGGCTATTTGCCCTTCTAGCTCCCGGCCTTGTCCAAAGTTCGGCTGTAGTACTCTATAACTTTTTCAGACCCATCTTGAACTTGACTTAGTTCGGCGCCAATTCCATGGTTAGACGCGTCAGTATCGAGAATAAACTTTTCAGCTTCGTTTGGAAAAGCCAAGATGGGGGCTGTTGTTAATTTAGTTTTAAGAAATTGAAAAGCTTTGGCGTCCTCAGCATTCCATGCGGAATGGGTTTTCGCTTCTGTCAAAATCGTCAGTGGTTTTGCCACGGTAGAAAATTCCGATACAAATTTGCGGTAATAAGAGCAAAGTCTTAGAAATGATCGAACTTCGGTTTTTGAAGTGGGAGAGGGCCATTTGGTTACTTTTGTTATCTTATTAGGGTCAACTTCCAACCCATTTCTGCCAACGATATGTCCGAGATATTGAACTCGCTCCTGGAAGAAATGACATTTGGATGGGCTCAGTTTCAGCCCCGCTTTCTGTAACCTTTTAAAAACTTCTTCAAGCTGCGTTATGTGTTCCTCAGCTGTTTTGGAATGAACGATAATGTCATCTAAATAAACCAGGGCTGTACTCCAGGGAAGACCATCACAGACTCCATCCATCAAACGCTCAAAAGTGGCTGGGGCGTTGCATAACCCGAAGGGCATGACATTGAATTGCCAAAGGCCAGAGCCGCAAGTAAAAGCAGTCTTTGGTTTTGATTCAGGGTCCATTTCAACCTGCCAGTATCCGCTCTGCAGATCCATCGTAGAGAACCATTTAGCTCCATGTAACGTTGCAAGGATATCGTCCATTCGAGGAAGGAGATAGGAATCCTTTCGTGTTACCTCGTTGAGTCTACGATAGTCCACACAAAATCGGGTGGATCCATCCTTCTTCTTAACGAGTACTACGGGAGACGACCATGGGCTGGATGATTTTTCTATGACCTCTCGCGAGGACATATCTGCGATCAGCTCTGTCATTATTTCACGCCTGGCAAAGGGGATTCGGCGAGGAAGCAGACGAATAGAATGAGAGAATCCTGTAACAATTTCATGACAAACAAGGAATGTCCTTCCAAAATCAGCTGCATTCGATGAGAAAACCGTGCTATAGTTTTGAATAAGCTCTTTAAAACGTGTTCGATGCTTTACCAGAAGTTCTAGGGAGAGGGGCCAATCTATAATCTGAGAGTCCGGTAGTTCTGCTTCAGTTTCAGTAACGACATCTACCTCAAATGCTTAGCCCAAAACAGTATCAGCTGGTAAATCAATTGGCGCATCCGTAGAATTTATTAATCGTACTGGAAAACTTTTATTGTTGGCATCAACCAAAGTCCTTCCCATCATTACTCCACTAGGCAAGCTAGAGTCAACAAAAGCCTCAACCAATGATGTCGTCTTAATACTGGCATTAGAGCATGAAATATGCACAAAAGTGTCAGACCATGGAGATAGGCGCAAAACGTCGTTTAAAATGAAAACTTTGCCTTGAAGGTGAAGTGGCAAATACAATGAAATTGCGGCGTCAGAAAACTCCATACGGTGGTCTCTAAGGTTTATAGTGGCTCTATTCGCACAGAGAAAATCTAGGCCCATAATAGTAGGTATATCCTCGTCGACTATCAAAAATTCATGCATAAAAACTTTCTTGCCTAGAATAATTTTTAGGTTAGCTGACCCTGTAGAGAAAAATTCACTGCCCGCTGCGCCTAAAAGTCGTGTTATGCCACTTTTGGCCTTTACTTCATGATGCAAACTGCGTGAGTTAATGAGAGATACGACAGCACCTGTGTCAATGACGACTTCGACTTGCTGACCAAAAATAACAGCTCGTACGTGCAAGCTCTGTTCAGCAATAGCTCCTATACGATATGAAGGAATGTCTAGGGGGTGTTGTTTGATGACTTCATTTATTTTAAAATTGTGACTATTTGGGTCTAAATGAGCTGTTGTTGTTGTAGGTGAGGGAGCATCGTTACCTAATGCAATCGGTTTCCGCTCCTCGAAACCGATCGACGCTCGTTTTCCGGAGGGTTTGGGTCCTGTTGCGCAATTGTTCTGTTCCCACGACGCTGAGAATAACGGTGACGTCTCTGCCCACGGGGAGGTGGCTGATCAACCATATAAATGGGTCGAGTGTGATTACGCTCAGATCTAGCATGAATATCCTGTGCTGCAGCCAAAGCTGACTTTATAGAGCTTGGCTCTTGGCTGTCCCGCAGCGACCAGCTTCATAAGTTCGGTATCGCGTAATCCATCGATGAACTGATTTTTCAGCAAATCCGCAACAAATTGTAGGTGTACAACGGAAAGCGGATATCGATAGCAGCTCTAGAGCCGTGGCAAACTCAGTAAGGGTCTCCCTAGGTCCCTGTACGCGACTCTTAAATTCTTGGTAACTGACCTGTTCATGAACAGTAAACCTTTCTCGCATAAGTTGTCTTAACTCAGACCAAGAAGGAGAAGGTTAGAAGGGAAGGGTGGTAAACAGCCGAAGTGCATCCCCTCGAAGATTTGCCGCAACTGCCATAACCTTTTCAGCCTGAGACCACCCATAAAATTGTGCGGTATGTTCCACCAAGCACTCATAATCTGACCAAGGAGTTTTACCATCGTAGACTGACAAATCATGTTGATTAAAAGGCCTATATTGCATTTGTGGCTGCATATGCTGACTAGAACGAATATTTTCGCCCCTATAAAACTGCATATTGAGATCGCTGAATATTTGGTTGCCTGCTAGTATGCATCATAAATTCGGGTAAATATTCTCTTCGAGATGAAAAAGCTGCATTTTGTGGTGCACCCTGTAAAACACTAATATTACCGACTGACTCAGGGTACTTGCAGCGATATCCTGAGTACAAGCTTCACGCTCGTGACCAGCTGCACTGGTGAGCAGTGGATTCATGTGCACAAAAGAAGGAACTAACTCCGTCGAAGCTGAGCAAGAAGGTAGCATAGTTTGCATTTGCACCATTTGTATACCAGTGGGACCTAAATTTGTTGAAGTCGAAAGAGATAGCTGCATCGTGCTACATTGACCGTGACCTAACTCTATGGTCTTGGAGCATGGAGGCTGCAATGCCCTCATATCATTTTGAAGTGCTTCGTTTACACACGGCAATGATTGATATGCACCTTGTAATGAAGATCCGAGAAAAGATAGCGTCTTCTCCATCTCGGTTAGCCAACGATCTAAGAACTGCTGTTGCAAGTTTAATTTGCGGTCGATTTCGTCCTGAGTTGCGCATATATTTTGCTCCCACGATGGCGCTGCCTCTGAGCCAAAAGCATTTTTTAAACGCGCATCCATGGAGGCAGAAAAACTAGTAAATTGTTCTTGTAAATTCCGTTTTACATCATCATAAAAACGTTGCTGCCTTTGCTGCTGTTTCTTTGGTTTGGAGGGCATCTTTGTGGTAAGATTTAAACTTAAATCTGCTCGGAAGTTATTGAAGTAACTAAAAAACCCCACATCTGACACCAATGTAGCGATATCGCGCCTGTGTGCCTTCTGGTTCCCGAGAGGTGTGTTTATTTTTGTTGTTAAAAAGCTTAAATGGGCAGCAGGCTTGATGCTAGTTATTTAAGAGGGGAGGAGCTGATGCCCTAAGTTGTGCAGAGACGGGCTGCGTTACGTTGCATCGATTGAGGTTAGGTTTGGCAGAACCGTGGCAGAACAGGCTTTGCAGGGGAGCAATAAACAAAATGTTGACTAAAACTACTGAGAGTACTCACCAGTTCTTGTGTGCTGGACGGTGGGAACCGGTTGTTGACGTTGCTCAGCAGGCTAGTGGTTAGCAAGAGGTCAAGCGGATCCCTTGGCCAAAAGTACTAGAGTCGGGCGCCTCGAATCAATATTTGCGATGCTGATCAATTAGAGCGTGGCAAGTAGCGTGTTGCAGAACACGTGATGTTCTCACACTTGTCTCGCAGGTATTTTTTTGTTAGCTTGCGGTAGCGATTAGCTGGAGAGTTGGCCGCGTGTTTTTTTTTTTTTTTTTTGTAGAGAGCGTTCCTTGTCCTGGTTCGCAGGCTATCTGATTAGCGGCGAAGAAACGATCGTTGGGGCTGCAGACTAAAAAAACTTCTATCGCCGGTACGTTAAAAAAAAACTGTTACACTGTGGCTCACACCACAGATTTTTTTTATCGCAACTTTTTCTAAACGGGAATTTAAGAAATCGCGTTACACTTGTTCTGAAGTGGTCGCTTTTTTTTCTACATGAGAAAACACTTATTATGTGTCTCCTTTACTCCCAGAATTGCCAGCATTGCTTTTGTGCGGCCTACCTGCTGTTAGATGGCGTTGATTTATTGAGAGTGTGGAGATGCCAACTTCACATTCTCATCAATATATTCGTATAGATAGACGTATCTCAAGTGGGGAAGAGCTAGCTGGCAAGGATGCAAAACATCATTTATGCTTATAACTCAATTCTGGCAACTCCCCTCAAAACATTTTCAAATTTGTATTAAAATAAAATTCCCATCACAAAATTTTTTTAAACTTTACATAAATTTTATTCATTATTGGTGCATTTTTAATTTTTAAAATTGTTTAATATAATTGAAATACTGCTTGTTAAAAACAACATTAAACCACAGTCGCATAGTAGTTATTATACCTATACACCACGTTTTTGTGCCGTAAGCTGCGTATGTTTATTCCCTTACATTTTTTTATTGCAAATTACGCTGCTGTATACTTACCGAACATACGCTGTATACTTCGCCAATACGGCTTTCATTGAATACCACTATTGTATTTGCTTTCAATTATACGCGTCTAATTATACCATTCGTCGTATAAACAAACATTATGTAATATGGGCAAAAGCAACAACAAAATATTTTGATCGTCGAACAAACACGCATCGTGTGATATGGGCAAAAAAAAATTGAAAGCAACTACACAACATGGTCGCCGTGTTGTATTAAGAGAATCTCTCTAGATAAGGGGGTTCACATGGTGCTACATGTTGTCACGCCTGGTGGGACAAGCCTCGCATTTGACCGTTCGAACGCTCGATACAGCCGACTGACAACATGCTGGCTTGAATTTGAAATTTTTCAAATTCAAGGTTTGATGAGCAGCCATCCTACCAATGTGAACACGTGTTGGACGAACACGACAAGGATCGCCATTTAAAAGCTAATGCCGGAGACAAGATAACATAAAAAGTTAAGTGTACAAAAATAGAAACGCAAAAAATAAAGCATAAAAAGTGTTTTTGGCTACTGGTAGTAGTTCAGCCAGTGGTACAAAAATGTTGGTAGTACAGCTGCTGCCAAGTCTACGACATGTTGTCTACACCAAATTTTTTAGCCAAATGAGGTTTGACAGCATGTGTGATCGTTTGGCCGTTAAGCAAAATTTACAGTTATTCTTCCATCACGCCAGGCGTGACAACATGTAGGATCATGTGAACCCCGTTATAAAGAGAGGAAAGCTTTGTTTGCTGTTTTATTGTGCTGCTTGTTGAATGTAAGCATCAAAGAAAACGCGTGATTTTGTAATAATTAAAGAATATATTTTTCGAAAATCTTGGTAAGCTATAACAATCTAAATTATCACAGGAATCAAATAAAAAAAGAATTATCAAAATCGGTTCAGCGGTTACCGAGCTTATTCTGGATCAAATTTCGTGAGTCTCCTTTTATATAATAGTATAGATTTAATTTTATTATATTGATTTCATTTTATATTGTATTGGTATTGATTTTGCCTATAAAAGGGCGACAAAATTTAATAAAGTAAGTCAGTTATGAACGAAGTGTTTTAAGCTCTGTGCATTAAACTCCCTACAAACAGTTTCAAGTACTGTTTGTAAAACCTAAGTAATCATAGTTCAAGTTCATGTGCTTGGGCTAAGAGCAAACAAACCAAAGAGTTTAAACGCGGATTCAAACATTGGCGGCCCCGGCCAATATAAAACCCCTCCTCCGCGAGTAAAACTCCTGCTTGGTTTCTTTGAAGAATATGGCTACTTTTCAACAGACCTTGGAAGTACAAAAGGGGTTGCAGACGGAATCCAAAAACTTATCACAAACTTTAAGAAGGATTCACCAGAAAGAAATAAAAACGCAAGTTATTACAATGAGCGCTTGCAGCATCTAACCAAAGCAGCAACAAGCCTTACCAAGATGATCAGAAGACAACAAGCCTTGCTGAATTCACTTAACCGTTTATTTGTTAGCTTGACCAAGTATCCAGATGACCAGTCAAGATTTCATGAGGCGAATATTTAACAAATAAACAAACTTTGGTTGGAAATAGAAAATTTAAACTACAGCTTGTGGGAAAACTGTGAGCAACCGAGCGACATTGGCTACCTATTCCTAAATTTTATAGGAATTATTTAAAATGGCGGCAATTTTTTGACTTGTTTTCACTACTGGTGGACCAGCAAGCGTTGCCAAAAATACACAAAATGTGGTATTTAAAAACAAACTTCACTGGAGAAGCCGAACAATTCATTAGACATTTGGCTCTCACCGAAAACAATTATGAGATTGCATGGGGAATGCTGCAAGAAAAATATAACAACGTAAGAATTTTGTGCTCCACGCTAATTCAAAAGCTGTTGTAGCAATCATTCAACGGATCATCTGTGTCATCAATTAAAAACTTTCATGATACCAAGAAAGAATGCCTGATGTCTCTTGAAGGGCTCGGCATATCAACATCAAATTGGAATCCATTTCTTATTCATTTGTTATTAAAGAAGCTAAACCGATCAACTCATATTCGATGTGAGCAATATTTCAAGGATCAAGAAGTCTACCCACCATGCAGGACTTTCTGGCCTTCTTAACAGCCCAATTTCAGTCTCTGGAAGCAGTTGAGTACGGCAATAAGCAGGCGAAATCAAAATCATGCACGTCCTCTATTTCAACACCCCAATATAAAAACTATAGATGCAAGGTATGCAAAATTGGAACACATTCATTATTTTCGTGCGCATCATTCAACACGATGCTGTTAAAACCAGCAGAACGGGTTCAAGTAGTCAAGAATAACCAGCTGTACGTAAACTGTTTAAAAGATGGACATCTAATAAGCCCGTCACGTAGCTGCACAAGGTGTTGCAAAAAACAAAAAACCTTTTTTTTTGCAAAAGCACAACACCTTACTACACATCGACAACCAATGCACAACGGGCTCCACACCATCATCCAAAGGAGCCATGCCATCAATGGCACTCAAGACACCCACATCGTCTTCAAAACCAGTTAGCTTATCCACTTCAGATGGCTCTACTTGCAACAAATACGTTATGCTCAGCTCAGTTTGTATAAAACTAATAGCAAACAGTAGGTGAGAGCTTAAATGCAGAGCAGTGTTGGATTCTGGCTCTCAAGAAAATCTTGTGACAGAGAGACTTAGTAAGAAGCTAGGACTCCAACAAAAACACGCTTCTTTCAGTATAGAAGGGATTGGAGCGAACAAGAAGGAATTTAAATCACAAATGAGTGTAACTCGGTGAGAATGAAGGGTGAGAATTTTTCTTACAAGTTCTTCCAATTACTTACTTACTTAGATGGCGCTACAACCATATGTCAGTCTTGGCCTCATCTAAGAATTTGCGCCAGCCATTTCTGTCTTTCGCTTGCTGGTGCCAGTTGGGAATTCCAAGCTTCGTCAGGTTGTCCTCTACTTGGTTTTTCCAACGAAGATGCGGTCGTCCTCTTCTGCGTTGACCGCCGCTGGGTACCGAATCGAACGTTTTCTTCACTGGAGCATCATCTTTCAGATTTACAGATCTTTTACAGATTTTCTGATCTTTTACAGATCTTTTACAGATTGGTCCGTAGATCTTACGAAAAATCTTTCTCTCGAATGCTCCTTAAGTCTTTTCATCTAAACTGTTCAGCATCCAGGTTTGTGATACATAAAGTAGGACGGGCAAGATACGCGATTTATAGAGCGTGATTTTCGTTCGTCGAGAGAGGGCTCTGCTTCTCAATTGCCTACTGAACCCAAAGTAACACCTATTGTCAAGAGTTATTCTTCGTTTGATCTCAATGCTGATATCATTGGTTGAATTAATGCTGGATCCCAGATAAACGAAGTTCTTCACAACCTCGAAGGAGGTATTGTCAACGGTAACGTTGGTTCCAAGACGCTGGGACTGTTTGTTTGTTGACACCAAGTATTTCGTCTTATCTGCATTCACTGCCAGACCCATTCGACTCGACTCTCTTTCTAATCTGAAAAATGTTGCAAATGATATCGATGTCATCAGCATAAGCAAGCACAATAACAATCTTGTAGAATATTGTGCCACTACGTCTCAGATCAGCAGCTCGGATGATCTTTTCCATCATTAGGTTGAAAAAGTCGCACGATAAGGAATCACCTTGTCTAAAACCTCGTTTGGTAACCAATGGTGGGGAGGGGTCCTTGCCGATTTTTACTGCGCTGCTGGTGTTGCTCAGTGCCATCCTGCAAAGTCGTATTAGTTTTGCAGGAATACCAAATTCAGACATGGTGGAGTAAAGGTGCTTCCTTATTGGGCTGTCGAAGGCGGCTTTGTAGTAGACAAAAAGATGGTGGGTGTCGACTTGTTTTCCTTGAGTCTTCTCCAAGATTTGCCGTAGATTTTCAATCTGGTCCATGGTGGACTTTCCACGTCTGAAGCCACACTGATAAGGTCCGATCAGTTCGTTTACAATGGGCTTCAGTCTTTCACATAAAACGCTCGACAGGAACTTATATGCAATGTTAAGGTTTTTCCCACGGTAATTGGCACAGATAGTGGGATCGCCTTCTTGTGGATTGGGCAGAGTACACTGAGATTCCACTCGTATGGAATGCATTCTTCCGACCATATTCTGCATAGAAGCTCGTGAATGCATTTAAGTAGAACTTCGCCTCCGTTCTTAAACAGCTCAGCAGGTAAGCCATCAGCTCCCGCGGGTTTGTTATTTTTAAGTCGAGCTATAGCTGTCAAAACTTCATCAAAGTCGGGCAGCGGAATCTTGACGCTGGCATCCGTAATTGGGGTTTCCGGGATATCATCTCTATTGGCGGGATTGTTGTCGGCGTCGCTATTTAGAAGCTTAGAGAAGTGTTCCCTCCATAGTTCTTTCAATTGGTCAAATCAAATTAAGCAGCAATCTCCCAAGTCTACAAAATACGATGTTTGGATGGGTGGTGCCTGGCAAGGTAGAACAAACCAAAGTTACTTCTGCTATCTGCGGCATTTTTAGTGAAAATTATGAAAATACAAGTGCATTAATCGAAAAGTTTTGGAAACTGGAAGAAGTTGAATACCCCAAATCCCAATTCACAGCTGCAGAAAAACAATGTTAATTGCATTTTTCTCATAACAATCGAAGAAACTCTGATGGACGATTTGTGGTAAAAATTTTCTTCACAGACAATCCAGCAGCATTAGGAGAATAAAAACAAATGGCTCTCAATCGGTTCATTGCAATAGAAAGGCGGCTGGGCAAAAACCCAGAACTCAAGTTTTCGTACACCAACTTTATGGAAGAATGCAAAAATTTGGGACACACGACGGAATTGTCAAATCCAGAAATTTGGCGCAGACCACTTTACGTTATTCCACACCATTGCATTAGCAAACCAGATAGTAGCAGTACCAAGTTACGGGTAGTATTTGATGCTTCCGTAAAGACATCATCAGAATAGTCATTGAATGACATAATGCATACAGGGCCAATCATCCAAAATGATTTGTTTACCATCTTAATACGCTTTCGAATACCAAGATACGTTTTCACTACAGATATTCAGAAAATGTATAGGCAGATCTTAATCGACCCCCATGATCGGATGCATCAACTTATCATATGAAGGAAAAATCCCGAAGAAGAGATTAAATATTATCAGCTAAACACAGTGACAGTAAGGCAGCACCATATCTTGCCATCAAATGCTTGTTGGAGTTATCCAAAGAAAATCGCACAAAATATCCCTTGGGGGCCACGGCATTGGAGAACAATTTTTATGTGGACGATTTAGCTTACTCGGAAGTGATGGTCTAACCACCATCATCACGGCCCAACGGGAACTGACCACAATTTTAAGTACAGCATGATTTGAGCTGCAAAAATGGTGTGCTAACCATCCGCAATTGCTGCAATCCAGCAGATCATCGAGAAATAAATCTCGATTTTGACGAAGAATCACGTGACAGTGTTAAGACCCTAGGATTGACATGGCTCCCGAAGGATGATGATACCTTCTGCATCAAGACCAAAACCATCATCAGCAGCATCACAAGAATCACAAAAAGAAGTGTGAGTTCAGAGTTGGCGAGAATATTTATTCCGTTAGGAAAAATGGCTTCAGTTATTATAAACGCAAAAATTTTCATGCAGGAACTATGGAAACTAAAACTGTCTTGGGATGAGGCGCTGCCTGCGGAACTATACAGCAAATGAATATCATTTCGAGACCAGAGCTCCAAGAAATAAATGAAAAACAAATTCCTCGTCGCGTATTTAATCATCAGTTTCTAAAATCGAGTCAGTTGCACATTTTTACCGATGCTTCAGAGAAGGCTTTGGAGCCGTTGCATACCTACGGTCAATCAATAAGGACGGAAGGGTAGCTGCAAGGCTGTTGTGTGCCAAATCCAGAGTCGCATCTATAAATCAGCAGCATCAGACAATTGCACGGTTGGAATTATGTGCGGCCCTACTGGTTGCGCAACTTGCAACAAGTGTCCAACAAGATATTAAAGATTGTATTGAATCCACATATTTTTTCACTGATTCTGAGGTTGTGTTATCTTGGATACATGCGGAAGCCTACACATACGAAGTTTTCGTAGCCAATCGGATAGCAAAAATTCAGAATTGTTCTATAGCACAACAATAGCGACACATAACTTCGAAACAAAATCTAGCAGATGTGTTGTCGAGGGGATGTGATCCAAAAAACTGTTTGCAATGCAACTTATGGTTTTATGGGCCATTCTTACTCATGGAAACAAATCAATTTGGCCACAACCATTCTGCAATAATAAACCCAAAACA
Source organism: Dichetophora obliterata (assembly GCA_963920525.1). Lineage (NCBI taxonomy): Eukaryota > Metazoa > Arthropoda > Insecta > Diptera > Sciomyzidae > Dichetophora > Dichetophora obliterata. The sequence goes on along the minus strand of OY986437.1, from coordinate 127,835,821 downwards.
ACAGAAGAACGCAAAAGAAAAGCACCCAAGGCTTTAATAACGCTGAATACATGATATATTCAATAAATCATGGTAACTCATTTAAGAGACTTCAGCAAGTTTAAGGCTACTTGATTCTCTTTGGAGAGCGTGTGCACAATGCAATCCCATGAAACCACGTGGGTACTAACTCCACTAGAATTGGATAACTCACTTAAGACGATTGTACGAACTGTGCAGATGGCCGATTTTAGTACAGAAATGCTAGCTTTAAGGAAGGATGGTGTAATGAACAGAAACAGTCCAATATACAGCCTCAAACCATTTCTGGACGACAACTGCATTTTCAGAGTTGGCAGCCGCCTAGATGCAGCAACATTACCATATGAAACTAAACACCAGATGTTTCTACCGTATAATGATCCGATAACAAAGTTAATAATGCGATCAATACACGAAGATCACATGCATTGTGGTCCAACCGTATTAGTGGTGCAAACTAAACAATTTTTTTGAACTGTCAAGGCAGCAAGTATGGCAAGGTCAATAGTTCACCACTGTGTACGATGTTACAGGACGCGGCCACAACTGTTACAGAAAATCATGGGAAACCTACCAGCAATGAGAGTCACGCCAGCACGGCCATTTGTCAACGCTGGTGTAGATTATTGTGAACCACTTTGGGTGCACTTCAAATTACGCGGGAAGAGACCAACAAAGGCATATTTGGCTATCTTCTGCTGATTCGCTACAAAAGCAGTGCATTTAGAAATTGAAAGCAACCTTTCAACTGATGCGTTCATCGGAGTCCTTAAAAGGTTCATCGGTCAAAGGGGCATTGTCAAAACCTCTGCAGTGACAACGCAACCAATTTTATTGGAGCAAAAAACCAACTTGCTGAACTATTACCAGCAATTCATTCAGTCAACAACCAAGAAAAGATAACGAACACGTGTAATAGAAAAGGAATAAATTTTCATTTCATTCCACCCAGGGCTCCTCACTTTGGAGGACTCTGGGAAGCAGCCGTGAAATCTGCTCCAAAAAAGTGTTGCATCACCATCTCTTACATATGAAGAGCTTGAAAACATTGTAGTAGAGATTGAGGCAATACTAAACTCGAAACCAATCAGCCCCATTTCAAACGATCCTAATGATTTAATTGCACTTACTCCGGGACATTTGTTGATTGGCGAGCCACTTACGTCGCAAGTCGATGCAAGAACAGTGGATATGAATTCATCCTTAGGAACGAGATGGAAAGTTGTGTCATAGATCAAACACAACTTTTGGCAAAGATGGTCTCGTGACTATCTGAACTTCAATACAGACACAAATGGAGGGAGCAAGCAAACAACATCAAGGAAGGTGCCGTTGTTATCATCAAAGAAGACGATTCCCCGGTACTTCAATGACCACTTGGACGAATCACGAGAACTTATAAGGGAGAAGATTGCATTGTACGTGTAGTCGTTGTCAAAACAGCGTCAGGAATATTTAAACGCCCAATACATCGATTAGCTCCTCTTCCAATAGAAGAAAACCAAACAGAAGTGTCTGACACTCCTGAGTCTACATATCACAACGCACCCAGTCATCATGACGACAACGCCACAGATGTAGTACGTTAAAGGAGAAGATCATCATCACTCAATCTAGCATCGGTATTATTAATTTCGGTACTCCTGCTTCCTCTTATTTTGGCAACCGAAGTCAAGAACTATGAATTCGAATCCAACTTAGGTATCCACTTCGAAGAAATTGAAGCGATGAAAACGTCTAGAACAAAATGGCAACTTATTATGCATTATGACCTAAGCCCTTATTGGAGAGAAACTGAATTGTTCACCAATGGAACAGCAGCCTTGCGGCACCTTTGTCAAGAACTGGAACTCATACACACTCAAAAGAGTGTATGCGAAACTATCGTAAACACTTTCGACAATCTTGAAGAAGTACTCAATTATTACAATAATCTGCTTAACATAAACAAATCTAAAAGAAGTGCACCTAATATTGCCGACACCAATCGCCTTTAAGTCAACAGAATTAAAAGAGGTGCTGCGAACATCGTAGGAAATATAGCAAATTCATTATTTGGAGTGCTAGACTCTGAAAACGCTGAGCAAATAGTCAAAACCATCGGAAAAGTCAAAGAAAATGAAGGAGATCTTCAGCTTTTACTAAAAAATTAAACATCGATTCTTGATGCAACCATCAACATTATCAAACAAGATCAAGCTGAGATTTAAAACAACATCGACACAAAGGTAAACGAGATATGGTCCCGAGTGCACGATCTTGACGACACGAATTATCAATTCAAAATGTTGCAAATTTTTATCTCATTAGCCACACAACTTACAGTCACAGCAGCAAATCTGCAACGCATCCACACATCCATCATAGACGTTCTAACAGACACCCACCACGGAAAAATCAGTAAAACTTTACTTACACCAAACCAACTACAAGAGGAACTGGTAAAAATTTGGAATCATTTGACAGCAACACTGCGACTACCAGTCGAACATGAGGATCACATACAACTCTACAAAGTCATGACCGTGGCAGAACAATTAACAGAAAGCCACGTCATTTTTAAAATTTCAATACCTCTGTGCGATCAAGAAGCATTCGAACTTTATAGCATGTTTGAAATTATTCCCTGCGATGACATTATTGCCGTTAACCCACATAGAGATCAATTTCTCCCCATAAGCAAAACCCAACTAAATGCCAGTATTCTCATAAAAGCAGAATAATACCTATGTACTAATATACAGTCAAAATGCAACAAAGGTTCGGAAATATGTTCTTGTGAAATAAAGCTTTTCAACAACGAAACCCGATCAGAGTGCAACATAGAATCCTTAAAGACAAATTCAACATGGATTCAAATGTCAACCAACAACCAATGCATGTGTGCTGTCAACGCTCCCACACGAATAACTGCTGTATGTTAAAGCCAAAGTCAACAACTCACTTTGAAGGGATGCGGCATACTATCTCTGAAACCCCAGTGTGTCATTAAGCATAACTTTATCACAATACAAGGAAAGAACACATATTTCAGCAGTCGTCAAGTATCGTACACCAGCCTAGGTTCATTGATAGACGTCATCGAACCCAAAAAAACTGATCCTCTTAGCAAGAAAACTGAGCAATACCATATTCAGCTACAAAACCTAACCGAACTCCAGAACTTATTAGCGCACCAAAAATATCTGGATCTACCAACACAGATTCAAAAAAACAACTACCATTATTCAGCAATCGGATATACAGCCATTATAATCATAAGTTACATCATTTGGAAGGAGAAATAAAAAAAAACACCAACTCCAATTGACAGAAACACGATGTCCTCAACCAATACCACGCCAGAGATCAACATCTGATTTTGTGGTCACCGTGACATAATCAACTACCTGAGATCTCTATAACGTAAGATCTCACCAGGGGGAGAATGTACGGATTTAGAGTCACTGAACACTCACGTTTTTTCCTGGCTATGCAGAGTCAATTTTCATGGTCAGAGAATCGTGCAGTTCAAGGTTTTAAGTCAGTACATTTTCCTCAAAAACAATCTTGGCTTTGAACTCGAGTATACTCAACAGAATAAAGTAAAACAACAATTTAAGCTTTAAGCCAGACCAACTGCATATTCAAGTAGTGCACAAATATGATCTTTTTGTTTTTTTATATGTTCGTCAAATATGCTGACGAATCAAGTCATTGCCAAGGTTGTTTGTTGTACATATATCTAAGTTAACTTGGTTCACAAACTAAATATCAATTTCCTTTTATATGTGTATTTTATTTTTTATGTATATTTAATTTTATTATATTGATTTCATTTTATATTGTATTGATATTGATTTTGCGTATAAAAGGGCGACAAAATTTAATAAAGTACAGGGCTGCCAATATTCGAAGCGCCCATTTTATTTTTAAATAAATCATAGAAACCACAATTTTTTGTCTGTTCGTCATGAATATCATTTAATTGGGTTCAAGTAGATTTGCTTACATTATTTCTTGAACATGATATCTCGTAAATGGTCGCCATTGGCCTCTACGACATATTGTGCCCGTTTTGCAGCATTTTCCATGGTTTTCTTCAACATTTCGATGGGAATGGCGGTTATTTCTTGACGGATGTTGATTTTCAGCTCTTCTAGGGTCTTTGGCTTGTTGACGTAAACCTTTGATTTCAAATAACCCCACAAAAAGAAGTCTGGAGGCGTTAAATCTGGTGATCTTGGCGGCCAATCGAAATCACCATTTTTTGACATCAAACGGCCAGGGAACAATTGCTTCAAAAAATCGATTGTAGTGCGGCTTGTGTGTGGTGGCGCGCCGTCTTGTTGAAACCAGTAGTGCCTGATACGCTTTCGACGAACGATTGGCATGAAAAAATTGTTTATCATATCGCGATAACGCTCCTGATAGACAGTAACTCTGTGGCCATTATCATCTTCGAAAAAGAACGGCCCAATGAGCATTTTAGCACAAACGCCGCACCAAACAGTGACTTTTGCATCGTGAAGAGGTACCTCTTGAATCTCTTGTGGATTTTCAGTGGCATAAATACGGCAATTTTGTTTGTTTACCGTTCCGTTCAACTGAAAATGAGCTTAATCGCTCATGATAATTTTATGCCAAAATTGCTCGTCTTCTTCAGCCATTTCGATGACTCTTTGGGCCCATTCCAATCGACGTGGCTTATCGGTAGGCAACAATTTTTTTACCAATTGAATTTTGAACGGAAACAAATTCAAATCAACACGTAAAATGCGTTGTAAAGTGGATCGGGGAATGCCGAGCTGCTGAGAACGGCGATTTTGGGATGTTGTTGGTGACTGCTCAATACTGGCTCGTACGGCTGCAATATTCTCATCCGATCGCCTTGGTCGCTTTTTATTTGGCCTCTTTGGGTTACCAAGAGTATTACCAGTTGTAAATCTTTCATACAAACGATAAATTGTTTTCTTGGAAGGCGCACTTTTCACTTTATTTATTTTTTTGAAAGCACGTTGAGTTTTCACTATTGACTTGTTTTGTTGAATGTAAATTTCAACAATTTTAGAGCGTTCGCGTGGCGTGTACTGTTCCATTGTAAACATTTGCTTGGAATGACGCTTTAAACGCGGTATGTCATTAGTCGATTTGGCATCACTGCGGAAAGTTACAGTGTTGCCAGATGGGCGCTTCGAATATTGGCAACCCTGTATGTCAATAATCAACCAAGTGTTTTAAACTCTGTACATTAAACTCCCTACAAATAGTTTCAAGTGATGTTTGTTAAACCGAAGTAACCATAGTCCAAGTTCATGTGCTTGGGCTAAAACCAAACAAACCAAAGAGTCCAAACGCGGATTCAAACATTGTTTTGTTTTACTTTATTCTATTGAGTTTAGTCGCGTTCAAAGCCAAGGTTGTTTTTGAGGAAAATGTACTGACTTAAAACCATGAACTGCGTGATTCTCTGACCATGAAAATTGACTCTGCATAGCCAGGAATAAACGTGCGAGTTTAGTGGCTCTGAATCCGTACAGCCCTCTCGCCTTTTTATGGTTTAAAAATCATACAAAAAGGGCGAAATCCCACTAAATCACATCACTGGCTGGAGTGCATTTGTTGTTGTGCTTGGTGTTTTATTGTGCCACAATTAGGGTATACACTAAACCATGACCATCCGCAGGAGGGAAGGGAGACGCTTGCCCCCTCTATGCGATGAAAATTTTTTATATATCTTTAGGGCTTTGAGAACTTTGTTAATAAAAACGTCGTTTTGAGTTGTAGAAATGTAAAATTTTGCGAAACATGTATTTTGATAAGGTGTATTATAATCAGTCAAAAAGTCGATTTTGATTTTTTTGTAACCTACTTCTTGTTTTATTTCATATAAAGATATGTTTATTATGTATTTAATATATTTTGAAGAGAATACAAAAATACATTTAAGGTTAATTTATAAATAAAGCTAAGCTAAACCATTAATTTTTAAATAGTATTTTGTACCCGTTGCTATAAGTCCGTCTTCATATTACGCGTTTTTGTCACAATTGCGATACAGTTTCTCACTTTTTTTTCGCAGAAGCGGCTGAAAAATGGTGAATTTTGTATGTATTTAAATACATTTATTTATTTCATATTCAGTATTTTTCAGCCGCTTTCGCAAAAAAAATGTCAATCGCGACAAAACGCGTAATATGAACACCGCCTAATAAGTTACGATACCATTTCATTTACCTTTGTTTCACAAACACTTTTCAATACGCATTCTTAAATTAAAAATTTTTTCTACGAATTTTATTAGTAATTTTCAGCCACGAATAGAATTCGTAGAATGGACGTTGTTTGGTACACATTTTGAATATATTATTCGTATTCGTACAAAAACAAATGTATATTGTACGAATACATTTACGAATGTTCCTAATACCTAGTTACGAGTAAAACCTGCTGTTCATCTGAGGTTTGAACCAAGCTTCTTTAGCTTATGGGTTCTTACTGGAAGAGTAAGAATAAACCGTTGACGATATGCAAATTTATGTTTGAAAGTCATTGTAAACAAGTAGAAGACAAAGTAAATACATTTTATAAAAAATTTATGTGTTCCCAAAACTCGGCTCGTTTTTCTATCATAAATATGATTAAATATAAATATTTTTTTTAATTTTTCCTAAACTTAATAAAATGACAAACAATTCTGCAGCATTTAAAGTATAGAAAGTTGCAGCGATCTAGGCAAGATCAAAGCTTCTAATTCAAAAGCGAAAGAAAAAATTAGGAAATTTAATAAAGTAGGCCAACTTTGGATCAAGGAATAATTTTTGAAAAAATCTTATATCATATTAAGCAAACGATTTACAGTAGAATTTTTTATAGTCAAAAGTTTTTTTATGTAACAAACGTAAATAAGAAACTCGATTCGAAACAACCATTTTTTATTTCTTAAAATTCACGTTATTTAGCGCCTCCCACCCAGTTTGGGAATTTTCTGCACTTTTTTCGCATCACGAAACCAGGATTCATAATCAAGCATTGCAGGGAGGTTCTGGAATATGTTAAGAAAATGTATGAAACCCAAAACAAATCTAATATACATGTACCTCTTTATTTATTTATTCATTCGTTTTGAATTATAAAAATACAATTTTTAAATCATTCAGATAATAGGTATGTTTCCGTACTCGATTGTAGGAACTTTTAAGCTGCTAGGTTACATTTTAAGGGCCTATGTTGAATGTAAACCACACCTAAACGTTAAGTTTTTTTCTACATTTCATTTGACATTTCTCAATTTCAGACTAATTCAATTTGAACCATTGAAAGATATATAATCGAGCAACGCGTAAAAGTTATTCAGGCTTATTATGAAAAGGGACGTTTAAATCAAAATGCATATCGTGCTCTTCGTGATTTTTTCGGTCAATTTAATCGCCCAAATGTGCGTACAATCGGAAAAATCGTGCAAAAATTTGAGCAAACCGGGTCTGTAGGAGATGTGAAAACACCAGTGCATGCTCGTACAGCTCGTACTGCAGAAAATATTGCTGCTGTTCGCGATAGTGTGGCTGAAGAGCCGTCCACCTCAACTCGTCGTCGTGCCCAACAATTGCACCTCTCACGCTCGTCGTTGATGAACATTATGCATATAGACCTGCATTTACACGCTTACAAGGTGCAATTGACTCAAGAACTAAAGCCTCTTGACCATTTCAAGCGTCGTCAATGGTCAGAATGGTGGCAAGAAATGGCAACAGTGATGATCAATTTTCAGTGATGAGGCACATTTTCACCTCAGTGGATTCGTCAACAAACAGAATTGCCGTATTTGGGCCAATGATAATCCAAGAGTGATTGTCGAAAACCAATGCACCAACAAAGAGTGACTGTTTGGTGCGGTTTATGGGCTGGCGGCATCATCGGGCCGTATTTTTTTCAAAATGAGGTCGGTCAGGCAGTTACTGTGAATGGTGTTCGCTATCGTGAGATGATAACGAACTTTTTATGGCCCGAATTGGAAGATATGGATGTGGACGATATGTGGTTTCAACAGGACAGTGCCACTTGCCACACAAGTAACGAAACAATGGCCCTTTTGCGCGACAAATTCAATGGCCGTGTTATCTCACGTGGTGGCGATGTCAATTGGCCACCAAGATCATGTGATTTGAAACCGTTGGACTGCTTTCTTTGGGGTTATTTGAAAATAAAGGTGTACATCGATAAGCCAGCAACAATTCAAGAGCAACGGCATAGAACCTCAATTATGCCTCAGCGTCATCGAAAATTTGGACCATCGGATAGAGGTGTGCCGCCGAGGTCGCGGCGGCCATTTGGCCGATATTTTGTTCCATACGTAATTGAACCATACCAATATTATCATAATAAAAAGAAATTAAAATAATTTCCTAAATAATTTGTGTTTTTTATTTAAAATCAACATCGGCCCTTAAAATTTAACCACCCTTAGAACTGATTCATGTTAGAAAAAGAAATAAGTAGATTGTTGTCAATGCAGTGTGAGATCCGGTGAAAAAGATCTCCCTTAGCATGCGGGGAACATTTCGAGCATAGCGACAACTTAAATTTTGAATTTTTCGAATGATATGGATTTTGACTTCCTAAATCCAAATCTGAAAAATTTCAGTCCGCTCGAAATTGATTTAGGAGTTAAAGGCTTCCGAATTTAAAAAATGGCTTAAAAATGTAGTTTGTTTTTTTCAGTTTTACAACAAAAAAATATTGTTTAATATTAAGAAATGTTTGTATTCTTATTTTAAAAGTTGGAAACCTTGGGCTCAATATTAATTAATGCAATTTCATTTAAGGATATAGGCCTCACGTTATTTAATTCATTAAACTAATAAGAATGTTTGCTTTGGCAAAAAATTACTGAAATTATTACATGAAAATTAAATTAAATAAAATTTTTAAATATTTGGACATGATATGAGAATAATTTTTACACGATCTTTAAAATATATTCGATTTTCTTATATGTAAAAGCGTGTGTCAACCGGTGAAGTGTGCGTATAATGTTTACAAAATTAGTACCAAAAATTCTAGTAAATAGCATTGATGAATAAAGTAAAAAAATCTAGGTTTTTTTATTAACTCAAAACTGTCATGTTCTGATCACATCAATAGTATAGTTGGAAGAATCTATTACATGTTGCGATGCCTTCGGTTATCTGCTAGGTTTACACCAATTGAAACCAAAAAGAGACTTGTTATTCAATTAATTATGCCATGTATCACATTCTCTGAATTAGTATACAGTAATCTAGATTCACATTCAGCGCATAAAATACTTGTAACCTTTAATGATGCGATCAGTAAGAATATTTTGGGGTGAAGCATAACTAGCTATTTGAACGCGAGAAACTGTATCTGTCTACACAAGCTCATTATTTACAGGACTTCTTCATACCTTTATCAAAAGTTGTGCTTCTCTGCCTCAAATCGAACATGTAATCTTATAATACCGAAATTCATTTGTTTACTATCTAAACGCCATTTAACTATGGAATTAACTACCACTTAATATTAAACCTATCGTCAGTACGAACAAATTCAAACAATTATGTTATATTTTTCGAACATCTAAAACAGTTTAATAAAAGCCTTAAAATTTTTATGTTTTGATTAATTTGCTTTTAATTATAAATAATCATATGTTATATAGATAGGTATATAGGGTCAATTAATAAATAATTAGTTATCTAACTTTAAGATTTTTATTTGCCATCTGTTATTTATGATTTTTTATTTTTATGTTTATTTCTATTTTATTTTTATCTATAAAACTACTGTCGTTGAGTGATACCTTTAATTTCATTAGTTGATTTCTTATGCATTGTACTAATTAAAGATCTTTTTGTATCTTACTGTACTAATTTATGTTCAAATAAATAAAAAAATAAAAATAAATTGGTTACATTTTGTTTATGTTCATTCTAGATTCCTTTATGCCTTTGCCTACCCCTAGAACAAATCCTGCGAACGCCCATGCACTACACCTCTGCACAAATGCACTCGTTTTTTCTACAACAGTAGAGCCAACAGTGCAGAGTTCAGAGCATAACAGAACTCTGTTAGTCAAGCAAAACGTAACCAATTCATTATCAACGCTTGATTTACCAGAACACGATGTTATTCATTTAATAAAAACAAATTAATTGATAACAACGAGAAAAGCATCGCTCACGCCTAACGCAGCAGAACATTGGCAAAGTGATTAGCAGAGCTGTAAAATCGGCATTCATTTTTAGAATTTTAAGTACAACTGAATAACTACATAAGAATTCATTCAATGAATGCAAAATTGATTAATAAACAAAATTTTTAATTCACATTCATTTCTTAAGAAATGATTAATTATTAATTTTCGATATTCAGAATAGGTTAGGTTAAGGTGGCGGCAGGTCTTAAGACCAGCCCACTTAGACCATTATTGGTCCGTTGTGATACCACAGAATGGAAGAAGGGAGTAATCAAGTGAAACTTTTATGTAGGATGTTCTTAACGTGGCAGAAGCTGTAGAAACATGTGATATTAAATCTGAAGCAAGTGTTATGCCTTGCCCTCAGTCAAATCACGTTACTAAGCCTTCCTCTCCACAAACTTTTTCTACCACCACCATTTTTAGAATTTTAAGTACAACTGAATAACTACATAAGAATTCATTCAATGAATGCAAAATTGATTAATAAACAAAATTTTTAATTCACATTCATTTCTTAAGAAATGATTAATTATTAATTTTCGATATTCAGAATAGGTTAGGTTAAGGTGGCGGCAGGTCTTAAGACCAGCCCACTTAGACCATTATTGGTCCGTTGTGATACCACAGAATGGAAGAAGGGAGTAATCAAGTGAAACTTTTATGTAGGATGTTCTTAACGTGGCAGAAGCTGTAGAAACATGTGATATTAAATCTGAAGCAAGTGTTATGCCTTGCCCTCAGTCAAATCACGTTACTAAGCCTTCCTCTCCACAAACTTTTTCTACCACCACCAACTACAACTATTCGTCGTAAATTGACGTGTTTTAAAGTTTCTTTGATTAGAAATAAGGAAAGAAAGGTTATAGCGTAGGACCATGTCCCGGCCAGGATTTGAACCCGGGACCTCTGTGCGACAGTCAAGCGCGCTACCGCTAGACTATCGAGGCCACCTCATTATTCAGAATAATAAATCATTTTTTTATTCATTTGAATACAAAGAATGCAATCTACAAATAATTTCAGAATTTTCAGCTATTTTTTTTTTATTCATTATTAATTTTTTATTCGTTATTAATTTTTTATTCATTTTTCTTTTGTTATTCATTATTAATTTTTTATTCATTATTCATTTTTTATTCAGTATTCATTTGTTATTCATTACTCTTTTTTTATTCTTTATTAATTTGTTTTTCATTATTAAATATTTATTCGTTATTCATTTTTTATTTATTATTTATTTTTTATTCGTTATTCATTTTTTATTCATTATTCATTTGTTATTCTTTATTCATTTATTATTCATTTAAGTTCATAAAAATTACAGCCATAAAAAAAATATAAATAACAAATGAATAATGAATAAAAATTAATAATGAATAATAAATTAATAATGAATTAAAATTGAATAATGATTAAAAAATTAATAATGAATAAAAAATTAATAATGAATAAAAATTAATAATGAATAAAAAAAGAATAATGAATAACAAAGGAATAATGAATGAATAACAAATGAATAAAAAATGTATAATTAATAACGAATGAATAATGAATAAAAAAATTAATAACGAATAAAAAATTATTAATGAATAATAAAAGAATAACTGAAAATTCTGAAATTCTTTGTGATTTGCATTCTTTGTGAATAGCATTCAGAAAAATCTTTAAAAAAAAAGAATTCATTATTCTGAATAACGAAAATGGATAATTGAAATTGATAATTTCGATAGTTAGTTATATTTTTAAAAATGAATGTAAATTAAAAATTTATTTATAAATCAATTTTGCATTCATTGAATGCATTCTTATTTCGTTATTCACTTATTCACTTTTTTGTGAATAGAATCAAATTGAATGCATTCTTTTACAGCTCTGGTGATTAGTGAGGCTAAAATTTCATGCAAATGCATGTTTTTACAGGGCATCTTAAAACGCAAATGGTTAAGTTATCTTTACGAATCATAAAAATTCCTTCAAAATGTCATTCAATAGTTAGTGCATATACATGGTTTTGCATATTTTACAAAAAATGCATATTTTTGCATATTTATTGCGTTTATTTTTGTATATTTTACAATAAATGCATGTGGTTTTTGCATATTTTGCTTTTTTTGATTTGCAGCCACTTAAATTTAGTGCGACATATTTTGGAAGAAGAGAGCTTAGAATTATTAGGTACTTTTATGTTCACTTTATATTTTTGTTCTTTTGATAAATTAGTTGTATATTTATTTAAAAATGAATAGTATTTTTTTTTTTTTGTTAATTAAATGAAACATTTATTTTTTAACCGATAATAATATATAAGAAAAATATTTTTAATTGCATATTTTACCTGTTTTTTGCGCATATTTTAGAGTTTTAAGTGCATATTATATGCGCATATTTTCAATTTTTTAGTGCATGATATGAGTTTTTTTCGTCATGAGTTGTGTTGAAGATAATTCTTTATAAGAAAATAATAATTCTAATAAAAAATGGATGTAAATGATGTAAGTAATGAAATTTTTACTTTTATTATAATAAAATTAGTAATGAAAATACTGTGAATTTAGTTCAAATGAACTGATCCAGAAAACGAAAGTTAATATTTTAGGAAAAGTTGTCCAATATATTTGAATATTAGAACTGGTTTAAAAAAAAAAATCATTTATTTCTTCTTTCAAAATGGTGGTCATATTTTGTTTTGGCTACTCATAGCGATATATGCGTTTGTGGTTACTTATATTTCTCATCTCAGTTTCTTCATATAAAAAAGAAATTATTAACTTTTTCTGTTCAAATCGTGATATTTTGCAAATATAAGAATTATTTTATAGAATGCAGTTAGTTAGTCATCAATTTTTTTCTTCTAGAGCAGTGGTTCCCAACCATTTGGCGACACACTTTTTCTCATCGGACCCTTGGAATTACAAAGAAATAGCAAAAACTGAATGATCTACTAGTAAAAATGTGATTTCGGATTGTATTTTTTCAATCATTTTAAATTGGATTTTTTAGAAATATTTAAGGTACTTGAAAAATAACGCCAGTATTTTATGCCAGGGCCGTAGTCAGGATTTACCCATAGGAGGGGGTTTTGATGAAATTTTTTTTCAAAATTAAAATATAGGTAGAATTGTTTGTTTCATTTAATTGTTACTTTAAGTTTTTTATATATTATATACGTACATAAAGGTGCCTCGACTTGTGTGGGGGGAAAAAGTTACATTTGTACCCCTCTAAAAACTAACCTTAGTTAATTTTATAACGATTCCCAAAATATTTTAGCTGTTACGATAACCGCCAGTGAGCTAAGCCATTTTGCAAAAACCTCCAAAAATCATGTTTTTCGTAAATATATTGGCTGGTGTAATAGTTGTAGGTGCAATTTTGTGATTGGATTAAAGATAATGCTGTTTTTCATGCACATTTTTGATATTTTTATTTTATTTCCATACAAAAACTTTTAAAATTTAAATAAATTCATTACATTTATTTTTAATTTCTTACAAAATTTTTCCAGTAGGTGTTTATTTTTGTTAGAACTACGAAGTCATTCACATGCAACACCGTTCCTGTATTTTTGTCAAATGCAACATTGTTCCTGTATCATATATAAATGCAACATTGTCACATAATTCATTATTTCTTTGTGTCTCTATTTTCCTTTATTATAAACAAGATGTCTTCACTTCCGTTATATATCTTCTGGCAATCACATGTTTTGTTTAAGCATCAAAAGGCATTACATTTCTTTAATAAAGTAACTTTGATATATTAAAAATATCTCTGCTTTAATAGGTTATGGGCCCAGAGAGGCAAAAGTGCGCGAAGTGTTTTTTCAAAAAAAAAAAAAAGTTTATATTTGAGTGAAGAGCTCAGTCGTAAAATTTGTCAAAGTTTTGTTTGCGTCGGTTTCGGGTTTTTGCAAATAATTAAACAAGGGCAAAAATGTCGGGTGTCGTTCGAATCGAGCCGCTAAACGCGGAAAATTACGACACGTGGAAAGTGCAGATGCGCGCAATTTTAATAAAAGCTGATTTGTGGTCGTACGTGGAAGGGACTGAGGAATGTCCAGATGACGCTCCGGGCAGGATTTTGTGGAAGAAAAAAGACTTAAAAGCTTGCGCGGACATTTTACTCGCCATAAGTCCATCAGAATTAAGTTTAGTAAAAGAATGTGATAGTTCTAGAAAAACGTGGTTAAAACTCGAAGCAACATATCAATCAAAAGGGCCTGCTCGTAAAGCGACTCTTCTAAAGCGTGTTGCTCTTGCGCGAATGAAAGAGTGCGACAAAGTAAGAGAGCATCTTAACGATTTTTTCGACGCAGTGTCAAAATTAAAAGAAATTTGGTTTGTCAATCGATGATGAGTTGCTGGCCATTTTGCTTTTATACAGTTTGCCTAGTTCTTATGAAACATTTCGGTGCGCGTTAGAAACTCGCGATGATTTGCCGAAGCCAGAAATACTTCGCGTTAAAATCATAGAAGAGAGCGAATCTAGAAAAGCAAAAGAAGAAAGAGATGACAATGAAGTGTTGTATGCAAAAGGACAAAGTCAAAAATATAAAAAGAACAACAACAACAACAATCGCTACAAAAATACGAATCGCGCGCAAACAAAACAAAACGCAGTTTGCTACAGATGCAATAAACTCGGACATTATGCGAGAGAGTGTAAAGTAAAATTAGAACAATGCAAACAAAGTGAGCACACAAATAAAAACAAAGCTTGTGAAAAACAAAGTGTATCATTGAATGCAATGGAATCAGTTTTCTTGTGTCCAGTAAACAATAAAAAGTGGTGCCTTGATAGTGGTTGCACCTCACATATGAGTGCTGACAAAAATCAGTTTTCGCAAATGTCAGAAATGAAACAAATGCTTAACTTAGCAAATAATAATTCGACAACAATAACTGGCGTCGGTGACATTGAAGTGGTCGTGAAAAAGAAGGAGCAGAACAAAACATAACACTTAGGGATGTGCTTTACGTTTCCGATTTGCGAACAAATTTGTTATCGGTATCGAAAATGACTGATAAAGATTTTGAAGTGCATTTTCGTAAAAATGAGGCGGTAGTCATTGATAAAAATAAAAAAGTGCTATTTACCGCGAAACGCAATGGCAATTTATATTTTATGGAAAATAATGTAAACAGTGCGTTTATTACTCAGCCAAAAAATGACGTTGACTTGTGGCACTACCGTATGGGTCATCTTAATGAACGCGATTTAAAAGAAATGTATAAAAAGGGCATTGTTCATGGCTTAGAGATGGACACAAAAAATAACATATCGGCTTGTGAAGTGTGCTTAAGTGAAAAACAAACGCGTACAATTTTTCCAAAATCTGAAGAAAACCGAACAAGTGACTTGCTAGAAATTGTGCATAGTGATGTGTGCGGGCCGATGAGATGCGCAGCCAACTCAGGCGCAAAGTATTTTGTGACATTTATAGACGATAAATCGCGGTGGTGTGAAGTTTATTTCCTAAAACAAAAATACGATGTTTTCGAAACTTTTATAAAATTTAAAGCGGCCGCAGAGACATTTACGGGCCGAAAAATAAAATCGTTGCAGTCGGACAACGGCCGCGAATATTGTAATCGTGAATTTGACGCGTATTTGGAAAAGCATGGAATAAAGCGCCGTTTAACAACGCCTTATACACCTCAACAAAACGGAATAGCCGAACGCAAAAATAGGACACTTGTCGAGATGGCGAGGTGCATGATGAAACAAGCTGGCGTGCCTCCTATGTTTTGGGCTGAAGCAATTAATTGTGCGTGTTATATTAGAAATCGGTGTATAACAAAAAGTATAGGAGAAATTCCTCATAAAATTTGGAAAAACAAAATTCCAACAGTGTTTCATTTCAAAGTGTTTGGCTCAAAAGCATATGTGCTAAATAAAGAAAATAAAAGTAAATTCGAATCTCGCTCTGAGCCATGCGTGCTAGTAGGGTACTCATCCGAATCAAAAGCGTATCGATTGTGGTCAAAAGACAAAAGACACATTATAATTAGTCGCGACGTAAAATTCATAAATGAACCCGGTTTTGATAACGAATACCAAGAAATATATAATTTTGAAAATACATTTATTGGCGATAAAAGCATTGACATTGAAATAGGAGAAAATAAACAGTCTGTTTCAATTCAAACTGATACTAATATAGTTTCGATTGATGATATAAGCAATGTTCAAAATCTGAAACGCGGCAGGGGACGTCCAAAAATTCAAAGATCAGGCGAGCGCGGCAGACCGAAAAAGATTTTCCAAATATCCAGTAAAACTTTACCAGAAGAAGATGAAAATGTATCAGAAAATGAGTCAGCGGAGGACGAGTTTGAGGATTGCGTAATGGCATGCTTTTCTGAAGAAGCAGATCCATCAACTTGGAGCGAAGCCATGTCTCGGAGTTCTGCATCAGAGTGGAAAAAATCACTCGAGGACGAGTTTTTGGCACAAATACAAAACAACACTTGGGAAATTGTTGAGCGCCCACAGCAACGAAAAGTTATAGGTAATCGAATAGTGTTTCGAACAAAAGACAACGGCAGAAAGAAGGCGCGTTTGGTAGCTAAAGGTTATGCACAGCGTCCAGGGGAGGACTTCAACGACACATATTCACCAGTGGTACGTTCAACGTCGATCCGTTTGTTGACAGCATTGGCTGCTGAAATGGATTTGGAAATACATCAGATGGATGTTGTCACCGCGTACCTCAATGGCAGGCTTGAAGAGAGCGTATTTATGGAAGTTCCAGAACATTTAGAAGACGTCTTAATTAAACTAAGATCAGGTGAAAAGATGGGGTCTCAAGATAAATCAAAGCATAAAAAGGACGTTGAAATCATAGCGGATAGGTGGCTCAATGCGTTGAAATCCAACCCTAATCCTGTATGCTCATTGAAAAAGGCATTATATGGTTTGCGTCAGTCAGGACTGATGTGGTACAATCGGCTTACAATGCAGCTCAATCAACTTGGCTTGAAAGCATCTAAGCAAGATCCATGCCTGTTCGTCAAGCAAAAAGGTAAGCAGATTTTGTTGGTCACTATATACGTAGACGATTTGTTAGTAGCATCGAACGATGCAAATTGGTTAAAAGGAGTAAAACAAATGTTGACTCAATCGTTTGAAATGAAAGATATTGGACCAGTTAAGTGTTGCGTGGGAATAGATTTTCAACAAAACTTAAAATCCCATCAAGTGTTTTTATCGCAACGCAGCTATACTGAAGCAATATTGGAGCGTTTTAATATGGCGCAATGCAAGGTCGCGCATAATCCAATCGAGAGCAACTGTAAATTGATTAAGCCAGAAACAGCGGACGAAAAAGTCATGGCAAAGTATCCGTATCAGAATCTTATAGGGGCATTAATGTATCTCGCGGTAACAACTCGACCAGACATATCATATTCCGTCAACTACTTGAGTCAGTTTAACACAAATTATAACGAAGAGCACTGGAAGGCCGCCAAACGGATATTACGATACCTAAAGGGCACTACAGATTATGGCTTACTATACTCTAAAAACGGCAAGGACTTGTACGGCGTGGTTGACGCAGACTGGGGCTCCAACATAGGTGATAGAAGGTCATATAGCGGCTATGCATTCATATTAGCGGGTGCAGCAATAAGTTGGGAAGCACGCAAGCAACGAACGGTTGCGCTTTCAAGCACGGAAGCAGAATACATGGCCATATCCGAGGCGACAAAAGAAGCATTGTATCTTCAAAGTATCCTGAGTGACCTGAATATGCCATGCCATGGCGTCACATTGCTTAACGACAGCCAAAGCGCACAAAAATTAATTCAATGCTTGGGCTATCGTTCGCGCACAAAGCATATTGACGTGCGTCATCATTTTGTAAAAGACTGTCATCAAAGCGGAAAAATAACATTGGCATACATGCCTTCTGAAGAAATGCCAGCAGACGTTTTAACTAAAGGTTTGAATGGCGTTAAGCATCGCAGATGTATTCACTCACTGGGCATTGTAAACTGGCACAGGAACGATGTGCAAATTCATCACTTCGAGGGGAGGTGTTAGAACTACGAAGTCATTCACATGCAACACCGTTCCTGTATTTTTGTCAAATGCAACATTGTTCCTGTATCATATATAAATGCAACATTGTCACATAATTCATTATTTCTTTGTGTCTCTATTTTCCTTTATTATAAACAAGATGTCTTCACTTCCGTTATATATCTTCTGTCAATCACATGTTTTGTTTAAGCATCAAAAGGCATTACATTTCTTTAATAAAGTAACTTTGATATATTAAAAATATCTCTGCTTTAATAATTTTATTGTAAATATTTTAGTTTTAATATATTCAAATGTTAGCCATTCTGATCAGGACTCAATGCAAGCACTCAAAACTTTTCCAACGATATCTTGGAAGTAAGGATCGCATTAAAAATAATGAAGTTATCGGAATTTTAGTGAAAACTTTTATGTTTGACAGTTCAGTTTGTAACAATTATTACACTAGCCAATATATTTACGAAAAACACGATTTTTTGAGTTTTTTGCAAAATGGCTTAGGTCACTGGTGGTTATCGTAACAACTAAAAAATTTTGGGAATCGTTATAAAATAGACTTTTTAGAGGGATACAAATGGAACTTTTTCCCCATACAAGTCGAGGCAAATAATTCTACCTATAATTTAATTTTGAAAAAATTTCATCAAAACCCCCCATGGGTAAATCCTGACTACGGCTCTGGCATAAAATACTGGCGTTATTTTTCAAGTACCTTAAATATTTCTAAAAATTCGATTTGAAATTATTGAAAAAATACCCTCCGAAATCACATTTTTCTATTGATCATTCAGTTTTACTAAAATCTACTACAAAATAATAACAACAATGAAAAAGAGACCAACAACAACACCAACATCAATGCTACCATAAAAAACAACGAAAACAACAAACGTAATCACATCATTACTAGTATTACTAGTAATCACATCATATTTGCAAATTAATCATCATTATAATCATCGACAGCACCAGCAACAATAACAACAATCCAACATCTTAAGAATCCAAGAAACCATAACCAACAAAACCGCCACCAATAGTAAAAGTAAAAACAAACCTACAATAAGAAAATATCCTCATAAACAACACAATAAAATTTAATGAATTTTTTTGTTGTGACTTAAAAAACATATATTTTTTTAATTCTTTAATAACTTTACTTGAATTAAATATTATTAAAAATGAAAAAATAAATTAGTTTTCATAGTAAATAAAAAAGTCTCCTATTATTTCAATAAATAATAAAAAATCCTTATTTTTTTGCGTTTTAAATGATTTTTACTTCATAAGGAAATGTAGAAACTATGAAACCTAAAAAACACATCATAACTCCAAGCGTACTGCTACTGATCACATAACCAGGGCTGCCGTTTTGAAATTTTTCGGATAGTACAGTTTCTGGTTTTTGGGAAGTACAGGGTAGTAGCGAAAGTTTTATTAAATTTTTTATCAAATAAAAAAATACGAAATATATACATATGCATATACAAAGGCAAACCATTTTTTTAAAAATGTTTTTAACATATATATTCTTTTACAATGCTAATGCTTTATCTTTTAAACCTTTTTATGAATAAAACAAGTATCTAATTTGACAAGAAATTATTTCGAAAAGCTTAAAGCAACATTATGGTAAAAATAAAAAGATCTTTCAGAAATTAATGAAGAAATATGCGTTAAAGATAATTAAAAGTTTTTTACCAACAGATTATATAGAAAAAGTTTAATACATTAACGAAAATACTGCAGTTGTTTTTATTTGATTTTCTATCCTTGGCATTTTTAATTTAATTGATGAATTTGCAAATTTATTTACAAATATAATGTCCTTTTTGACTTAGTATGCTTTAAAAAAATGAGGAAGATATAATGCATTAATTTCGAGACTAAGTTTTGGTATATTTTAAAAGTAATATTTCCGATGGTACCCATTTTTCTGCATATTAATTATCCAAGAGAATTTAATATCAAAATAGAATTGATCGTTGCCGTCAAAAGTGAATTGCGTTTTTTATCTTTTATGAAATTAAAATCAGAAAACTTCCTTTCTGCAGCCACACTGCTATGAGGAAAAGAAAGACTGGATGCAATAAAACTACGATCTTTCGGAAACATGATATTATTTAAATCATTTTTGAGTTCAAAGGCATTGGTCCAAAATTCTTCCAACTCCAAATCTTTCGCAAAATTATCGAAATTCCATTCAGAAAAATCTCCATTCCTCATCAAGAAATTCTTTGTCGTACACATCTAAAAAATTAGGAATTATTTCCATAAGCGGAACAAAAAACATGCTAAAAGATTTTAAAACAAACATAGATCAACATTTTCTAAACTGAGCAAATAGTTGCACATTTTAAATTTGAGAAGTTTCTATTATAGTAGTACAATTTAAATATGGGTAGTACGAAAGACGTACGAGTAGTACATTTACTTCTTAAAAAGTACTTTTGGCAGCACTGCACTTTCCAGTCATTTCATTCTGCTGCGCTCTTATTTGTCGACTCAAGCATAACTTTGCTTCGGTTTTTTTTTTTTGTTTTTGTTCTGCTCGCGCGCCGAGTGCTCTCTGTAGTGTTACGTTTGTTTTAATTGATGATAGCAAAACATAGCCAACGCTTGCTTCACAAACCAGTGTGTTCTGAAATTCATTTCAAGCGACCTCAAGTTGTTGTTTTGTATTTACGAAGTTTGCTTAAATTTCACCAACTACTGGATATTTTCTCAAATTTCTTTTTTTATTTGAAAGTACAATCCTTCCGGTTAATAATGGAAAATAATTTCATTCAAATGGCTGCCTCGGCTGGCCATGCAGTAGCCTACACTATCGGTCCAATTTTTAAGCACATTATCGATTGTGTGCAGCTGTATTTCACCAATGGCTTCACGAATATTGTCCTTTAAAGCGTCAATTGTCTCTGGCTTGTCGGCGTAACACTTATCTTTGAGGGCACCCCACAAATAATAGTCCAACGGTGTCAAATCGCAGCTCCGAGGTGGCCAAACGACATCAGCTCTGCGGCTGATGATGCGATCTTCAAAAACAGGGCGCAAAACATCGAGTGTAGCTTCAGAATAAAAATGGCCCAAATATGCCTCTGGACCAAAATCCGGACCAAACAGTGACTCGTTTTGGGTGCAGCGGCTTTTCAATGTATGCGTGCGGGTTTTCTGTGCCCCAAATGCGACAATTTTGCTTGTTTACTTACCCGCCAAGATCAAAATCAGCTTCATCTGAAAAGATGATTTTTTTGGCAAAATCGGCATCTTCTGTAAGTCGATCGCAGGCTCACTTAGCGAAGCGAAAACGCATTGGATGGTCAGTTGGCTCCTGAACCAATTGGACTTTGTATGGCGTCATACCAAGGTCTTTATGCAAAATTCGTCTCAATGATGTCTCCGAAACGTTCAATTGTTGAGAACGACGGTGAATTGATGTTGATGGCGCTTCACGCACACTTTCTGCCACAGCAGCAATATTCTCGGGTGTACGAACCGTTTTTGACTTTTCGCGCTTTGGTTTATCGATGAGGATGCCAGTTTCTTTCACTTTTTTCACAAGGTAACGAACATACGGAGCTGACGGTTCTACTCTTCTTCCAAAATCCATACGCAATTTTCGCACACATTCTGCAACATTACCATGATTTTCAAAGTAATATCGCAATATTTCCCAGCATTGTTGAAGCGTATACACAACCATATTCGTTCAGCGGAAGGATAAAACTAATAACCTGTCACATCAGACATGAGCTAAGTGTTACCATTCACGAAATAAGCACTAGTTGAAAAAAAAAACGTTACCCTTTATTTAGTTGATTAAAAACGATCGCCGGAAACTTACGAAATAATGATGTGTTTAGTGCGCAGAAGCAACTGTATTTCATGAAAAAGAATGGTCTGAATGGTCTTCTCCAATAAAACTTATAATAATTTAGTTTTTTCACTTGTTTTTGGAATTTTTCACAATTAAACGGCAAAAACAAAGGTTCCAATAAATTAACAGTTTGCGCCTTTTCAATTTGACAAATATACCCTATAAAAGTTTTACATAATTTTGCTTGGATTGGAAGAGACTTTAAGCTTCCATCAATTAAATATTATTTTATACTATTTTTTATAGCTTGTACCCCTCTCTGTAGTGTCTCTGTTCGGCTAAGTCATTGCTTTGTGGGTGATATGTGGGAGATTTTTTAAAATAATATTGTATTGTTTTGAAAATTCTTCAAACTGAAATTAAGAGAATGGAGGTCCATTATCTGACACAATTTAAGTTGGATAACCGAAAAACCTCTGGTCAGTGGTTAACTAATGATCGTGAAACTGACCCTAAAAGTTTAATATTACATATAATATAAATAAGCATGAGCGACCGCAGGATTTATTCTAGGAGGGGACAAAGGCATAATTGAATCTAGAATGAACATAAACAAAATGTAACCTATGTAATGCTATTTACTACGATTATTGCTACTAATTTTGTGAATACGATATGCACACTACACCGGTTAACACACGCTTGTACACATTAGAAAATCTAATATAATTTTAAAGATGGAGTAAAAGTCTTTCCCGTATCATGCCCGAAATATTTAAAAATTTTATTTCAGACAGTAATTTTTCATTGCAGTAATATACATTTCAGTAATTTTTGCTAAAGCAAATATTTTTCATAGTTTAATAAATTAAATAATGTGAGATCTTTATCGTTAAATGAAATCGCATTAATTACTATCGAGCCCCAAGATTTCAACTTTTAAAATTGGAATACAAAAATTTACTAATATCAAAAAATATTTTTTTTTTTGTTGAAAAACTGAAAAAACTACATTTTTATGCCATTTTTTAAATTTGAAAGCCTTTAACTCCTTAACCAATTTCGAGTGGACTAAAATTTTTCAGATTTGTATTTAGGAGGTCAAAAGCCATATTATTCGCAAAAATTAAAAATTTGAGTTGTCGCTATTCTTGAAATGTTCCCTGCATGCCAAGGGAGATATTTTTCGCCAGTGGCAACATGTTGTAACTTCGAAATTTTCGAAATTATCGATAGTCGGTATGTTGTAGCACTTTCCTATCATTTTGTAGCACAAATTTATCATTTTTAGTTTAAATAAAATATTTCTATTAATTAAAAATTTTAAAAAATATTGATTTCACGATACTTGGCATGTTAAATAGCCAAGTATCAGAAAAAAAGCTTGAGTGTAGCTATTTAATGTTCGAACATAACTTCGAAACTAACCAAATCGCCTGTCGAACGAAAATGTTACAACATACTGCCAGATCGAAAACTTCGCTTCGATGTTCGCTTCGACAGTGAAGTTACAACATGACGCCACAGATCTCACACTACATTGACACCAATCTACTTATTTCTTTTTCTAACATGAATCAGTTCTAGCAGCTTGCAAGTTCCTACAATCGAGTATTATCTGAATGATTTAAAAAATGTATTTTTTTTTAATTCCAAACGTATGAATAAATAAATAAAAAGGTACATATATATTAGATTTGTTTTAGGTTCCATACATTTTCTTACCATATTCCAGAACCTCCTGAATGGGTTGATTCTGAATCCTGAATTCTGGAAAATTCTCAAACTGGGTGGGCGCCGCTAAATAAAGTGAATTTTAAGAAGTATAAAATGATTGCTTGAAATCGAGTCTGGAGTTTACGTTAATGTCATAACAAACTTTTGATTATAACATATTCTTATGTAAAATTGTTTGCAATGATATAAGGTTTTTTAAAAATTAGTCCTTGATCGAAAATTGGCCTATTTTATTAAATTTCCTAATTTTTTCTTTCGCTTTTGAATTAGAAGCTTTGCTCTCGCTTAAGTCGCTGCAAATCCCTTAAATTTAAATGCTGTAGAATCGTTTGTCATTTTATTAATTTTAGGAAAAATTAAAAAAAAATTCAAATTGGATCATCTTTATGATAGAAAAACAAGCCGACTTTTTGGAAAACATTAATTTTTTGATTAAAATATAGTTTAGTAAAAGCTTTTTGATAACATATTATATTGAATACAGCAAAAATATGGTAAAAGTATAAAATTATAAAATATACTAATAGAAATAACTTCGTAATGTCTTTCATTACATTCGTAGTATTTACTAAAAAATTCATTCGTATTTTTAGCTTTTGACCTCCTAAATCCAAATCTGAAAAATTTTAGTCCACTCGAAATTGGTTTAGGAGTTAAAGGCTTTCAAAGTTAAAAAATGGCCTAAAAATTTAGTTTTTTTCAGTTTTTCAACAAAAAAATATATTTTTTAATATCAGTAAATTTTTGTATTCCAATTTTAAAAGTTGAAACCTTGGGGCTCGATAGTAATTCATGCGATTTCATTTAACGATATAGATCTCACATTATTTAATTTATTAAACTATGAAAAATATTTGCTTTAGCAAAAATTACTGAAATGTATATTACTGAAATGAAAAAATACTGTCTGAAATAAAATTTTTAAATATTTCGGACATGATACGGGAAAGACTTTTACTCCATCTTTAAAATTATATTAGATTTTCTAATGTGTACAAGCGTGTGTCAACCGGTGTAATGTGCATATCGTATTCACAAAATTAGTAGCAATAATCGTAGTAAATAGCATTACATAGGTTACATTTTGTTTATGTTCATTCTAGATTCAATTATGCCTTTGGCCCCCCATAGAACAAATGCTGCGGACGCCCTTGTGTTCAATCTAGGTTCCTTTATGCCTTTGCTCGCCCTAGAACAAATCCTACGGACGCCCACGCTTATTTATATTATATGTAATATTAAACTTTAAGGGTCAGTTTCACGACCATTAGTTAACCACTGACCAGAGGTTTTTCGGTTATCCAACTGAAATTGTGTCAGATAATGGACCTCCTCCATTCTCTTAATTTCAGTTTTAAGAATTTTCAAAACAATACAATATTACTTTAAAAAATCTCTAGCTTATCACCCACTAAGCAATGACTAAGCAAACTACAAAAAATAGTATAAAAAAGTATTTAATTGATGGAAGCTTAAAGTCTCTTCCAATCCAAGCAAAATTAAGCAAAATTTTAATTACTGTACACACTTCACTTTGCAAAATATTTGTCAAACTTTCAAGGCGAAAACTGTTAATTTATTGGAACCTTTGTCTTTGCCGTTTAATTTTGAAAAATATCAAAAACAAGTGGAAAAACTAAATTATTATAAGTATGTAAGGTTACTTTCGGAAACTGTACTAAAAATGAATGTTATCGCTATAAAGCCACTTCCACTTTTTGAAAAATCATTAAAATTGACTAAAGGGTCGATTGAACTTAAATTTTGGCTTAGTAAGAATTTTGTCAACAACTGTTTTAGAAATTAGTTTCCACGCCCCCCTTTTACCGCCCACAAACCAGTGAAAATCCTTTATTTCAACGGTTTGGGTTGTATTCGACAAAAATTTAGTAATTTAGTTACTCTCGGCATGTGACTAAAAATGGGCCTCTCCCACTTTAGTTAAACTCACTTTTCGGGGTCAGCGTGGAGTGAAGCAAAGTGCGCCAGGTTTAAGCTAATTTGAGCCGAAATTTTGGCAGTCGATTTGTTTCGAGTACGAGATGGTTTAAGGGAAATTATTTTGCCGCACCCCTTTTTACCGCATACAAAACAACAAAAATGCTATATTTCGCACGGTTTTAATCGTATTAGACTAAAATTTGGTAATTTAGTTCATATGGCTACTTTCGGCAGCTATACTGAAAATGGTGAAAATATTTGGCATTTCTTGGCATTTTCATATATGGCAGTAAGGCGGTCTGTGGCAGAACAACGTCAACCGGTGAATACTAGTACACTTTAAAAATGAAAAAATGTTACCCTGATTACTTAGAAGACTCCTATCTATCAGAATGCATTCATTTTCAAGAATATAAAAAATAAAAGTTACATTCATTTCCGCATAAGAAAAGAAGAAAAATGCTTTGAACCTGAATAACCATTCATAAAAGAAATGTCGCAATACTTATTGAAAACAGCAACCACGATCAAGAAAATATAATAATTCAGATGGCAAATATAATTCGAAATATCCAAGTTCATGGGAGTCCACAGGGGGGAGGGGGAGGACATTCCCCCCCTAGGCAGTGACAATTTTTTAAATATCTTCATATTTAACATGTATTTTGATAAGGTGCATCAATAAACAATCAAAAAGTCGACTTTGAATTTATTGTAACATACGGCTTGTTTGATTTTTCGAAAAAAACTGAAAAATATTTTTTTTGAGGTATATTTGCAAGCATTTGTAAATAGTATGTTGTACTCGTCGCAGTGATAAGTTATGATACCATTTCATTTACCCTTGCTTGACAAGCACTTTTCAATATATATTCTTACACTCGAAAAATTTTATGTAAATATTACTAATAACTGCGTCCATTCTACGAATTTTATTCGTAGTTTTCAGTCTGGAATAGGATTCGTAGATTGGACGTAGTTTGGTACATATTGCAAATATTTTATTCGTATTCGTACAAAAACAAATGTATGTTGTACGAATACATTTGTTACATTTACTAATAACGAAAAAACATTCTTTCTGAGCTGGGGTTTGAACCACGGTTTTTTAGCTCTTTTTTTTTACTCTTTCAGGAGACTACGGCCACCTTGCAATCATTCATTTCCTTGTATTCGGTAATTGTTCAACAAACCATGCTGAGAGATTTCGGTTTGTAAATTTTTTAGACTCAAGTAATACTAAATAGTACGAAGCCATTAGAAAATATTACGAATGTAATGGAAGAAATTACGAAGTTATTTGTACAAGAAATTGAGGAATGATAAGGAATGATATCCCTATTAGTCGAAGATCATTCTTCGGAGCAACAGATGGTAAGGGGCATTTAAGACAATAACGTATATCGCTACCTTAATATAAAAAGGCGCTAACCTATTTTTTTCAAAATAAATTCTTTTACAGATTTTTGCAAAAAAAAATTGCTAAAGAAAAAAAATTGCTGCAAAAATATTGCTGCAGCATTGAATTGGTTAGTGTCTTAAATAAAAAATCCATTTCAAGAAAATTTGGACCCGCAAAATTATAATTTTTATTAAGTTTTTTCCATCTCCTGTAAAGTAACAAAAAATGAGTTATGGCCTTCCTATATTAAGGTAGCGATATGAACTTGGACGATAAGCAAATTTATGATTTAAAGTCATTAAACACAAGAAGAAAACAAAGCAAAATAAATTTAAAAAACTATATGTTTTCTTAAAATTCGACATAATAAAAATCATTTTTCTGTAATAAAGATGATCCAATTTGGATAATTTTTTTAATTTTTCTTAAACTTAATAAAATTGCTAACAATCTTGCAGCATTTAAATTTGAGAAAATTGCATCGATCTAGGCAAAGCTTCTAATTCAAAAGCGAAAAAAGTTAGGAATTTCTGATTAAAGTAGGCTAATTTTAGATCAAGCACTAATTTTTAAAAAAAGTCTGATGGCAAATTCTTGTTAAGAAAACGCTTTTACATTAGAATATCTTGTGGTCAAAATTTTTTTATGACTAAAATTAAAATAGAAAACTCGATTTGAAACATTTATTTTATACTTCTTCAAATTCACGTTATTTTAAACAGGCGTTCACCCATTTCGAAAATTTTTTGGATTTTTTGCGTCACGTGCTTATATACTACATCCAGGATTCAGAATCAAGCCTTGCAGGGAGGTTCTGGAATATGTTTAGAAAGTGAATGGAGCCCAAAACCCATCTATACATGTACCTCTTTATATATTTATTTATACACTCACAAAAATAATTTGTTGGCGTTAGGTTATAGTAAATACATTTTAAGTGGGGTACTTATAAAGTGTTTGTTTCAATTAAAACTCTGTTTATTTAACTGTAATTAAATAAGCATAATCGACTTTCAGCTGACGTAAATGCTTATTTTATTATTGTAACTACATGCCTAAATAACAATTCGCTTAAAATTCAATATTTATGCTGTAGTTGCAAGATCTGAATGGAATTTGTCATTTCAACTTACTTCCCGTCTAAGCAATCTCAATTTATCCAAAACAACTGACCAGTACAATTACAGATTTACGGATAAAAGGAGTAGTTGAAATATCCGCATTATTAATTCTGTCAATAGAATTTTTCTTGCGTTACCACCGAATTGCAACGATGTTTCAATATTCAGTTGCACCGCCACCAAAGTCAATTGCAACAGACGAATAGTCAATAAAAATAACTTACATGTGGTCACCTTAACCACAACCGTCGCTTTTTTACGCTCGCTGTGTTGCTCGTTCCTCTTTTGTTCAGTATTCGGTTGATTTCTAGTGTGTGTTCTCGGTGTGTTCTCGGAATAATTTAAAAATTACATTTTATCTAATATATAATATATATAACTTGTGCAGTCTGTATTTATTAAATTAATTTCTTCTTAAATAACTGAAAATGTACATTAAGAAACAACAAAGCAATCCTTGTTTCCGTCGTTTGATTTTTACACTCGCTATGTTGCTCGTCGCGCCTTTGTTTATGGTTCGGTCAGTATTCTCGCTGCAAGTGGTTGGTTAAGTATTCAAAGTGAAGTGATTCAATGTTTAATAAATAAAACTTGTGCAGTTGAAATAAATCTAATTTTTTTCTTCTTAAAAATATACAAATTTGCAAAATTAGCAGCAACAAAGCATGTTTATTTTCATCGTTTATTTTTCACACGCGTAAGTCGAAACGATGGGAAGACTCGGTTCATATAACAAACAGTTCGTTGTGCACAACCGAATGGCTCAAAAGCTTGTCTGCAGTTCCGTTCTCGCAACGGAATGACGCAATTAGCTCAATTGGGAAATTGGCGATTGTGGCAATTGCATTTAGAAAATTGCCGACAATCGACAAAGTTAGGGTTTAGTTCTGTGAGTGTACGTTTTGAAATAAAAGAAATATTTTTATTAATTCATATAATAGGTATGTTTCCAAACTCGATTTTAGTAACTTGCATGCTGCTAGAACTGATGCATGTTGAAAAAACAAATAAGTCAGTTGATGTCCATGCGCGGAACATTTCAAGAATAGCGACAACTCTAATTTTTAACTTTTCGGATTATATGGATTTTTACCTCCTAAATCCAAATCTGATAAATTTCAGGCCGCTCGCAATGCGTTTATAGGCCACCAAAACTGAAAAAAATTGTCAAAAATCATTTTAGATCAATCAATTTTAATTTTTTTAAATTTAAAAAAAAAATATTGGGAAATTTTTGTATTTTTATTTGAAAAGAAAACTTGGGGGCTAAATAGTAATTAATGCAATTTTATTTAAGGATAAAGGAGACGTCACATTATTTAATTTACTAAATTAATAAGAATATTTGTTGAGAAAAAGTGTTTGAAATTATATGAAAAAAAATTAAATTTGAAAATGTTTCGGGCATAGGTTAGGTTAGGTTAGATCAAAGTGGCTGCCTCAATTGAGACACACTTAGGCCAATGAGGCCCATTGTGGTACCACAGGGTTGATTCCCTTTCTCTATTTAAACCAGCTATAGCTGTTAACAAAGCTTAGGATTCGGTTTACCGATATTTCCGAGAGTTCTTCGAGATCTTTGAAAAATCAGTTGTTTTAGTGAAGAAAACTTTTTTGAGCCAGCGCTGGGCAAGTACAGAGAAAGTGTTCTGTAGATTCCTCCTCCTCCTCATCTCTACAGCTTCTGCAAAAGTCGTTGTGGGGTATGTTTAATCTTTGAGCGTGCCTGCCAATAAGGCAGTGCCTTGTCAGGCGTTGCATGGTGCTAATGTGGTCTCTACTGAGAGAAATGAGTTCTTTTGAACGCTTAAGATTGAGTTTAGGCCAGATTTGCCGCGTTATATTACACGTGTTACCTTGTGACCGTCTATTGTTGGTTTCGATGCAGGATGTGTATTCGATGTGTAAGGAGTTTACATGTGGTGAGAGGAATACCAAGGTTTGTCTTGTCTAAAGTTGTTTGGTAGTACCTGTACGAGCGAGTTCATCTGCTTTACAGTTACCTAGAAAATCCTTATGACCAGCATAGGAGGATTTTGAGCTACTCTGCCATCTCGTTTAGAGATCTGCGGCAGTTTAGAACTGTTTCAAATGTTATTTCAACAGTTATTTATTGATAATAATTATTTATGAGAAGAAAAAATATCCATGGAAGACTTTTCATTAACCTGAAGCCAAGTTAACGCTTCATGTATAGCAGCGATTTCAGCTTGATATACTCTGCAGTGATCAGGGAGCCTGAAAGCTAAATTAATGCTTAATGCTTCTGAGTAGACTCCTCCACCTACTTTGCCATCTAGTTTTGATCCATCAGTAAAGATCTCAATGACATTGTGAGGTGAACGGTTTTCTAGTTCCCACTCTTCTCGAGAAAGAAGATCCTAGTGTACCTTCTTTCCACAAATTCTAGGCGGATGGCTGTATTAGCGGCCATCTGTTTAGCTAGGATATCCAGTGGTGTAAGATGGAGCATTGTTTCTAATGCGTCTGTCGGAGTGGTTCTTAGGGCTTCAGTGATGCACAGTTCTGCTGATCTTTGAACTATATGGAGAAGGTTAAGGTGAGTCTGTTTTCGAGTGCATGCCACCAGACAATAGCACCATATAGCAAGATTGGCATTACAGCTGCTGTATATAGCCAGTGAGTAACACTTGTTTGTAAACCCCATTTGCTACTTACCGCCTTTTTGCATGAGTATAGGCAATATTCGTATTTTTGGCTCTTTTGAGCAGATTGGGCTTAATGTTTAGTTTCCTATCCAGTATAAGGCCCAGGTATTTTGCGTGATCTGAGAAGCTAAGTTTTGTGTTTTCCAGTTTAGGAGGACTAATTATAGGTAAATTGTGTTTTCTGGTGAAAATCACTATTTCGGTTTTATTAACGCTGAGCCCACAGCTGATAGCACAGTTGACTAGAGTATTTACGCAGTTTTGCATAATTTCTCGAAGAGTACATATATATTTTCCAGAGGTAAAAACAGCAATGTCATCGGCATAAGCTATCACCCTGCACTCCTCTAGCTACAGTTTAACTAACAGTTCATTTACTGCTAAATTCCAGAGTAGTGGCGATAGAACCCCTCCCTGAGGGGTTCCTCTTGATACAGATCTTAACGTGGATGCCGATCCAAATTTTCCACTTATAATCCTGCCAACTAGCGTTTGATTTATGAGTGCTATCAGTACGGCATCCACCCCAAGCTCCGTCAGCGCATTGGTGATAGCTCTTGCCTCGACGTTTTTAAAGGCTCCTTCTATATCAATGAAAGCTATCATTGTATATTCCTTCAGATGGAGGGATTTTTCAATGATGTATGTTTTGGGCATAATACGAGAAAGATTTTTACCCCACCTTTGAAATATATACAGTGAGATTCAAAAAATAGTAAACAGAGGACATCTACAAATTCATTTGGACGTTTCGCATACATTTCATGCATTACAAAAACAAATTTAAGTGCATAAATAAAAGTCATGTTTTAGTGGTTTATTATTCATAAGGTTAAATTAGAAATTGAAAATTATTTTTAAGATATGAGGTAATAAAGCAATAAAAAAATCACCTGAAAAGTGCAGTCAATTTAGTATACAATTGACTACACTGCAACCTTTTTTGTGAAATACCGTTAGATCTGTAGATGCTGTTTTTTTACGACAGTTGTATACTCATTTGTTAAGTTTGTTAAGCAAAAATTAATTGTGCAGCATCGTATAGAAGGCAAATCTCTTGGAGAAATTGCTTATATTGTAAAAAAAGTCGTGCAACAGTTTAAAAGCTCATCAAGAGATTCAATGATCGTAGAAATACAGAAAATTCCTTCCAAGGCGGACGGCCTAGCGTAATCACGGAAGGAGAAGCTTGAAGAGTTGTAAGAGAGGTGAAAAAAACCAAGGTCCAGTGCAGTACAAATTGCTCAAAACCTCTCTCATGAACGTGGTTATAAAGTAAGTGCGTCAACTATTCGAAGAGTCTTAAATGCTATCGGATTGTACGGAAGAGTACCCCGGGAAAAACCTTGCATTTCGGCGGCAAACCTCCTTAAACGCCTCAACTTTGCAAAGTCCCATAAAACTACCGATCAGCCGTTTTGGAACGTTATTTTTAGCGACAAAGGAAATATGAGATATTTGGAGCTAAAAGAAAAGGTAAGATCTAGAGATCAGCTAACAGTGGGCTACTTCCTCAAAACCTCATTCCAACCGTTAAGCACGGCTCAGTGATGGTTTGGAGTTGCACGATTGCTGCTGTGACCGAAAATCTGGTATTTGTTGAGTCCAAAATGAATAGCCACGACTAACTGCAAATTTAAAAAACAAATTTTATAGACAGTGTGCAAAAGCTGAGTCTTACAACGCCTAACCCCATCGAACACTTATGGGAAACTTTATACAGAAATATACGTAAAAGGACTATATCATGTTAGCAATACCTTAAAACTGCATTGACAGACGAATGGGCTAGTAGTGACACAGAATCTGGTAAATTCCATGCCAAGAAGAGTGGAAACAGTTATTAAGGCTAGAGGTGGACAAACAAAGTACAAAACTTGCCTCATATTTGCATGCAGGTAAAAATAAATTTAGTTTTATATGAATGTGTACTAACTTTTGACTGTATTTTTCAGGTTATTTTTTCCTTACTGCCGCATATCTTTAAAATAAATTGTAATTTATAATTTAACTTTATGTATAATAACACACTATGTTATCACCTTGATTTGTGCATTTAACATTTTTTGGAGTACTTTAAATAATGGACAACTTCCAACTGAACTTAAAGTTATGCCCTGTATACTAATTTTTTACTCTCACTGTATAATTTTCTTATGTGTACAAGCGTGTTTCAACCGGCGTATCATGATAACAAAGTTAATACCAAAAATCTGAGAAAATACAATTATATTGTTTACATTTTCTTTATGAGCATTCTAGACTCTTTTATGCTTTTTTCCCTCTAGAACAAATCCTGCGGACACCCTTGACCAAGTTGAAATTATTTTCCCAGTTTTGACATTGCATTTCGAATGTTTTTATGCCTTTTTACAACAAACTGCTCATCCGAAAGATCGTTTTCAAAAAAATTAAACTGCTTTATAGTATTGTGCATTAAAGGACGTTTAGTCAACGCAATTGATTTCGATGACATAATTTGGGACTTTGCTTCTGCAAAACCCCGACGTAAAGTTCATTCAATTAAATGTTTTTTAAATCAAAAGTAAGTTAAAGAATTACTTACATTTTCAGTACATAAACTATGTTCAACATATGCACTTATTATTTTCAGATACTGAAAAAAATAGTCTTAAGCAACAAAACAAATTCTAAATATATAAACTGATGCCTTTGTAAACAAAAATTCAAAGTCTTAAGGTATAAAATAGTAGTTACAAATTACACTGTATTGACGTCAAAAAGACACACGAAAATGCCGAGACACGAGACAATCAGCTCAAAATCTCAAGATATTTGTGATTAAAATTTCGTCACTTTTAGACCCGTTTTTATATATATTTTACTTATTTTAAGAGACCAAACATTTTAACCACCTCCAATTTTTCTTAAACTTTCAGGACTTACAGCCCTATTCTGGCAAAGTAACTATTGTTACCCAGTATTTTTAAAATTTCTATGTGTTTGTTGTAATTTTTGATTTCAAAACAAAATTTGAAGCTCAAAAAACGAAATTTTGTAATGAAATTGTCACTATTTGAAATGCAGGTGACAATTTTTATCAAATTTATTATTTTTGAGCTTAAAATTTTGTTTTGAAATCAAAAACTTACAACAATCACAAATAAATTTTAAAAATACTGGGTAACAATTGTCACTTTGCCAGAATAGGGCAATATATGCTTAACTTTTGAAAAAGCATAGATTTAACAAGGCTTACTCGATTTTCACGTTGGACTTATTTTTAAAAAGACAGTAAAAAGTTATTGTTAAAAAGCTATAAAAATTTTTTAATCGAAGGTGAAATATAAAAACTCTTAATTTAATATTTTTTTAACCAACTCATATTTAATTTAAATGTTTTATATTTAATAGCATTCTGATTTGATTTAAGCCGATAAAAATATTGTCAAAAACATTTACTTTTGTTGGTGGGGTTGTTCCATTATTATTGTTATTATATTTTAGGGGGACATTTTAGTCTGTTGATAAGGATGTTTGCATATGTCTACCATCAAGTAAGCTTTTATTTTAATCTTTCAGTATTTCTGCATTAGTCTCATTGGACAAATATCGCTCATTTACTTGAAGACCGTCATAACTCAAAAATCGCGATTTTGCAGAAAATCCATTTAAAGTTTTCAATTGCCTTGCACTTTGTATGAAAAGCGAGAGGCATATTCTCTTCTCACGTGGAAAATATTCAAAATAATAGCATGCAATTTTTACACGATATGAAGTTCTATGATATAAAGAACAATTCTGCATCATTAACCTAAAAATCGTGTTTTTTGAGTAATGACGGTCTTCAACCAAATGCGCAATAAGATTTTTAAGGCCCCAAATGAGCCTTACCAAAACTTACAAGACTTAAAAAAATTTAATTAATTTAATTTTTTTATTTTTAACAGTTTAAGAAAAGTGTTATATTTTATAACGTTTCTTAAAATAAAAAAAATAAAAATAGCGTATTTCGTAAAAAAATAAAAATCCGTAGCATTCCTAAATTCAAATAACATTAAATATGTACTTATAACAACATTAAAAACAGTTATCTATAACATCAAAATAATGGTTTTCTTTTTAATTTTTCAAAAATTACATTCAACAACATTTATTTTTTGAGTTTTCATATTAAATTATTAAAATTGTTAACTTACCATTGATCACTAAAGGTTCCAAATGCTCCTGGTCCACTGACTCTTCGCTGAAATTGTTTAAAATGCATTTTTAGCACTTATTCCGATGTCTTTAATTTATCATGCAGCCTTTATTTTGAATGATTGCGACTTTATTTCATTCATTCTGGTAAATAACTGTAAGGTTCTTCATAGATTCCAACAAAAGTTGGTCCCATAAAACAATTTCCTTTTTTTTATGTAGTTGACATATGGTTTAGTGTGAGTTAATTATTACACTAGTAGGCACAATAAGATACTTCCTGATTCAAGTAACTTTATTATTTGTCTCTTATATTATGTTGTTTTTATAATCCATTTTCGACTGAACAAACAAGGCCCTGTTAAATAACCGCAATGACAGAGATCTCAATATAAAATGTATGCTATAACATCTGACGTCTTGAAGTGAAGGAACTTTATTTCGTTTTAATTATTTATATTAACTCAACCTTGCAATCGACCAAGCAGAATATGATTCAAATAAAGAAAGATGCATTTGAACATTACACAATCG
The DNA here is from genome assembly GCA_963920525.1 of Dichetophora obliterata. Taxonomy (NCBI): domain Eukaryota; kingdom Metazoa; phylum Arthropoda; class Insecta; order Diptera; family Sciomyzidae; genus Dichetophora; species Dichetophora obliterata. The sequence continues at coordinate 127,800,171 of OY986437.1, read as the reverse complement.
TAGTAATAGAAATAATTATGAAAAGTTTGATAAATTTGAGATAAATTCGTTAGGATTAAAATGCAGGTACTTATTTTTCGCTTACTTAGAGAAGCTGCACTTCTATCTTGTTTAATAAAGAAGTCAAGCGTAGATGTATGTTCGTTAAATTTGTTGATTATGTAATTCTTCTTCGGTGTATAAATACACGTATCGGTTATCGCCAATACTACGAAGAAAAGTAAGTTCACATATTAAAATATAAATAAATTTTACATTGATCAGCGTATACAATCAATTTCTTTTTTTTATGAACTATAGATTCATTTTTTACTAACTCTATAATATATTATGTATTTATTTTTCTGAAGATTCCAAATTTTTTTTGTTATAATTATTATATTAGAAGAATTTTTTAGTAGTTTATGTTTTTTAATCGTTTGTCTTTAATTATTTTAAACAGTTAAACAGAAAAGGGTTCCATTTTATAACTTTTTTGTTTTCACTTATGCTGTAATATTTAAGCTTTCGATATAACTATTTGACCTCTGCAATTTCACACTTCGGTTCTAGTGCATTATTTACAGCAAGAACAATAACGAAATCCATTATATATAACGATATAATATATTTTCCTGCATTTTAGTTATTAATCCTTAAAACTCCTTATTATTTAAACTTGTTAAAGTTACTTGCTGAATAAAGCCAGTGCTTACGACATGGACTCCTTGCTTGTATTAAAGCTTTTTAACAGTTACCCAATTTTTCTGTTAAAAATCAATACTAACCAAAAGCAAAGCAAAATTGAAATCGTCCTTAAAAAGCTTTTATGTTGTTAGCCAAACTTCCCACAAAACACATGGTTCCATTGCAAACAAGTGTAGCATTTTGTAATTCCAACCACCCTAAAAATAAAGGTCCCTGACTACCAAAATACATGTCGTCCCACAGTACATTCGCCTTTTCCACACAAAAAGCAAAACTGGTCCGTCTTATGCCTTTTGATTTATTTTATATTTGCCTATAGGTGTCTATTAAACTTCTTAGAACAAAAGTTCTTTTATTTTTTTTATCACCATTCGTTGAAAAGTTATGGACTTTTCAAATCTAGCCATCATCTGAAAACGTCAGAATAGGGTAATTTTCTGGATAATTTTGGATAATAAATTGTTTCTACGTTATTTTTTATTCGATTTTTAAAAATGATGTACTGTTGGAAGGGTATTGAAAAGTGGTTTATGGAAAAAATATAATATTTTTGGATTTTGGTTGTCATGGTTGCCAACATATTTCAAAAAAAATTTACTTGCTAATTTCTCTTGTTGCTCTTGTTTCTCTTTTTTTTTCTTTTAAATTTAAAGAAAAATGTTACCTATTAATAAAAAAAATGTAGGCTGGTGTTTTTATACGTTTTTTCGCAATAGCTAATTTTTATGCACATAGGGGACAATGGGGAGTTGCGAAGCAGGGCCATAGACGTCGCTTAGCAGTGGTTATGATAGCTCTTACCTATTTTTAACATTATTGCATCTAATATCTCAGTTTTGTACTAACACTCGTCCCGATAGCACACGTTTTTTGTATCTCTCCAGACAGTGTGTTCAACATTTTGTCCGAACATTTTTTTTTTAGGTACTACTACAGTGTATAAAAAATTTAAAATCAATTTTTTCGTTATAATACAGTTCTTTGACTTCTTAAGAATATTTATACCAAATTTTAGAAAAAATATCAAATAGAAAAAGTTATAACATATTCAAGAATCTTTAAATCTTTAATCGCGTTTTTCTCGAAACAAGGTTTTTCGAATTGGCTTCTAAGATATCTGGAGTTCTACTTGATCGATTTCGACGAATCTTGATTCATTGTGATTCTTATAGACTCTGATAAGCACTAGACCTATAAAAAGCCAAAAAACTTTTATATTTTTTTTGTATGGCTGAAAATTTCGGCAAAAAAGAGGGTTTTTAAAAAATTTTTTATTTCTTTTCGCAAGCCATTTTTTACTTCTTTTTTATTTGCGTAGGTTGAGTGCTCAACTACAACCCTTAACTCAAGACAGAGAGAATATATAAATGAGAGATGGCATCGAAACTTTTCGCCTGTGTTAACAGAAATCCAACGATCCGAATATTAGGTCCTAACATTTTACATTAACATTTGTTGCCAGCTTGTGCTGCCAGCAGAGGCAAACGAAAAGAAAAAACCACCACCAAATGTGAGACAAGCAACAACGAAAAACAAAACAAATACTCCAATTGAATTTTTATGAATGAATTGGAAAAAAGTATTAAACACAATTTGTACTGCTACCTATTGGCATGTTTGTGTGTTTATGCAGAATTTGTTTTGTTCTTTGCTTGACGTTGTTGTTATGATCTATTTTATGCTTTTGATCGTGTTTCAGATATTTTTCTTGTTTGGCTGAGCTGAAATAAAAGAAATTGGCCAATTTGTGCTGTTTCTTAACTTAGTGAAATATGAAACAAGTGAATGTCGTTATGACCTAACAAATAATTTCAATGAGCGAAATAGCGAATATATATTTTATTTATCTATACTTATGTTATATATTTTAGCTTTCCATGTATATATTTTTATATTTTATCTATCTATGTGTATTTTATCCATGTTTTGTAAAATTCTAATTTATCTACAATCTTTTGTATGCAATTGACACAAATTTTACAGCTATTTATTTCATGTACATTAGACTGGTATTTGTATGAAAAATTTTAATTTTTCGAAAATGAAAATTCTAGCTTGTTACTTGTTGACGTAACATTTAGAATAAAAGCCAGCATGTATTAATATGAGTTCGATAGGAGTGCTCTAAATAACCGCGATTTGATCTTTTTGTTGTAAATTGAAAAACATATCAAAATATCAGGACTTTTTACATATTTCTCGATTTTTTGCACATAAAGTCTTGTTTTGTGCATAAAACTGGTATGCAATTCGTTTGTTATTGAATTGTCCCTAAAGATGAACTATAAAACATAAAAATCGGATAAAAATGATCAGAGTTTTAATATATGAAATAATTTAATTTTTTTTCTTATTTATTAAAAAAAATCATAAAATTTCAAAATTGAAAAAGTTGCAATAAATTGCTATTGAAATGTTTTCTGAAACAGCATTTAATAAAAATACAAACAAATTATGTGATTACGTTGAATAACTTGGTCGTTATGAAATTTTTTACTAGAAGTGTTATATTTTGTAAATTTCGAGTTTGAGTATTTTTACAAAAAAATTCCAAAAATGCAAAATTTAAAAAACTCACACTGGGCAAAAGCATAGTCTTAAACTGATTCAGGCAAAAATTTCAAAAACCAAAATTCGAATAAAAAAGTTATAGCTGTTGAAACTTGATTTTTTTTTTCAAAAATGCTCAAAGTACATTTCGAACACAAAAAAATTCACAAAAAATTTATATAATTATTTTTCTTATTGAAAATGGCTTCAACAATGTAAGAATAAATTTTCTGATTTTAGTTAGAAGAAATTTTTAAGTTCCAGGACAGCCAACATATCAGACCCCGGGTTTTAGGGTAAAAAATATAAAAAATACCCCGAAAACCAACCAATTTTATTTTATGTTTGAGTGTCTATGCAGAATTTGTTTTGATCTTTGCTTGACGTTGTTGTTATGCTCTATTTTATGCTTATGATCGTGCTTCAAATTTTTCTTGTTTGGATGAAATGAAATAAATTTGCGATTTCTGTTTCTTAATTTTCCCAAATATGAAGCAAGTGAGTATCATTTTGGCTATACAAATTATTTCATTATTCATATATTTATCGATATGAAATATATTTTATCTAATAGCTATATAGATTCTATATACTCTATATTTATTTCTGTATTCTATTTATATATATATAAATCAACATAAAGTAAAATCAAAAAATAGATCATAATTAATTACAAAAATTAACTATCTATAGGTCTATCTATGTATCTATATTTTTTTCTAGTTCAACGTTTAATTTTAAGCAAAAAAGGCCAATACACAAAAAACTCAAACCATATTTTATGTTATATATTGAATATATTTATATTATATTTATTTATTTACGTATTTAGATTATCTTAAAAAATTTGTGTATTCATTTTTTTCAAAAAACAATTTTATTCCTTTGGTTTAATTTTTTATTACATACATTTTATAAATACTACATAAAAGTATGTATATATTAAAATTGATAACATCTTAAACTGGAAATGTTGGTTTTTTGTGCTTATGTATATACATTAGAGCACCCATATATGCTTTTTTCTGATTTTCTTCGCTCCCCGTCCACTTTCCGTTAGATTGAGGCTAAAAAATAAGATTTGCAAAAAAAACTAGACTTCGGTAGTGGAAAAAACCCAGGCCCCCGGAGCTTTTATACCCAAAACCGGTCAAAAAATGGTGCATGGCTTAACTACTCTATAACTCGTTAAATAACAGTTTTACGCTACTACATTACGTAAACATTTTTATGCACAAGAAAACGACAAATATTTTTTTCGTAAGCAATGTTGACCTTAGAATGACCTTTCATGGTGTTTTAAGGTGCCAAAGTCACAATTTAGAGGTTACTTTTTTTTTTGAACGCCCCTCGTAAATTTTTGGACCGAGATATTTCTGGACAATAAACACCACGTTATTGAGAATTAAATGAAGTTTCTTCCAAAGCTAACCATTTTTGAAAATAATGATTTTTAAAGTCGTGAGAGTGTTTTAAGTTTTTTCAAATCTGACTTTCTTCACTCTAAGCACATTTTCAGTTATTGAAGCAATATTATAATATTTTCAGATGGATGAATTAAATTTGCTAATGTACTGCTAGGGTTTAATGAACCTGCTACTGGACACTATATTTCTAGTTGTTAGATTATGCTATGTATTAAATAAAACAATATCTATTTAAGTTTTATATTTGACAACCAAAGTTCAGTTTTATTTTCAGTCAAATATATTTATCCCCGCAACTTGCCGATCTTTACACTGTCGAAGCTAAACAAGAAGTAAGTTAAAAGATAAACGATAAAACTAAAGAAGCGTGTGTATAAGTACAAAACGAAAACAACAGTTATACCTCCATGCAATGTAGACTTGCAGATATTAACTGTCTCACTTACTCTTCTTCAGTTGAGATACAGATAATGTAGCTTTTGCTTTGCATACGAATTTCACAACGCTCAATTCAAATAGTACAGTGACCAGAATTCGTGTGCATTCAACACTAGTCTATGAAAACACATAACATTGAAAAAAAAATCAACAGCGATCTATTTTAAAATATAGATAATTACGGCGTTATCGTGATAAAAAGGTATTAAAATTTGTTTAAAAGTGATTTCTTGTGAAAAAAAAATAATCATGGAACATAAGAGTGCAACCAAAACTGCGTACTTGATTGGTAAGTATTAAGATATCATTTCTTATTGTATAATTTCCAATGGTCATGTAACTTACCTTGTTGCAGGCAGAAAAAAAAATTGTTTTAACCAACAGATGCTTCCATGCAGAAGAAACGTTTTTGCTAGAATACTATATATAGTGCAAGATAATAATAAAAGTGTTAAAAAAAGTGTTTCTATTGTTGCAAACGAATTATTAGATATCTATACGACCTTCGAAATACCAACAAAAAGAATTGACGGTATTGAAAAAATGATTTCACGAAATTTTACAGAGTATAACAAAATTCGAAAGAAAAAAATTCATTTCGCGCAAAAGCATTTCTTGATGCATTGAATGTACTTTTTGATATATCACATGTGGAAGCTATCGAAATGTTAAAGAAAGGAAACAAACAGCAAGCAATAGATTTTTTGAGTGAACATCGTGAATCAATGGCGACAATGCGTACAAGGTTATCCCTAAACGCTGTGAATCTACCAAAAGATTATTATGCCGGCACTGACGTTTATTCTGAAGCAGAAAGCGAACACAGCGAAAGTGATACAAATTCTGAGTCAGGTGAATCTGCGTATGTGCCCCCAAAAAAAATGTTGAAAAGAAACATTGAAGAACCTGTTAAAAAGGTTATTGATGCCGGCTTGACACAAGCTTTGGATAGATTCCAATTAAGCAACGTTGGAGCATCCATGATTATTGGTCAAACGGCACACAATTTAGGACACAATGTTATGTCTTTAAATATTTCTCCAGAGCACATAAGATTACAACGCCGTAAGTACAGAGAAATCATTTTCAAAGACATAAAGGATCAGTTTCCTGCAAACGCCATATTCACCGAGCATTGGGACGGTAAAATATTAGAAGATTGCACAGGACTTCATGCTTTAACATGCAACAGATTGGCGATTATTTTGTCTTCGTCTGGCATTTCGAAAGTTCTAGGAATTCCAAAAGTCCTAAAACAAACAGGCGCGATCGAAGGTGCTGCAGTTCATTCAGCGTTAATGGATTGGAGTGTGGAAAAAAATGTTATGGCAATGTGCTTTGATACCACAGCCAGCAATACCAGTACTTCTATTGGAGCTTGCGCTATTCTAGAACAAAAACTTAACCGGCGCCTGTTACACTTTGCTTGCAGACATCATATCATGGAATTGCTGGCTGGAGCAGCATTCAAAGTAGCTGTTGAGCCGACAACATCAGGTCCAAAAATGATTTTATTCGAAAAGTAAGTCATGGGCAACACTAAAGCATGAGAATTTCGAGCCTAGTACTTCAGATCCAGATGTCGCTAAACATATTCCTGATGACATTCGGAACGATTTAATTTTCTTTATTAATAACCAAATTCAGAATAAAGTGGATAGTACTCGACATGATTACATAGAAATGTTGAAATTAACTTTACTATTCCTTGGAGCAGAAATACCAAATTATAAAATACCTCAGCCTGGTGCTATCAGTCACGCTAGATGGATGGCAAAAATTATTTACTCCTTAAAAATATTTCTTTTTAGAAAACAATTCACTGTTTCAAGTAAGTATATTTCTGTGGCATTAGCAATAATCGCTTAAGTCGACTTAAGATAGAAGTGAGATATTGATGTAGCTGTGTTCTATGAGTATATCTACATCTTCACACGAAATCAAGAGAGAGAGTGTGATTCTAGCCAAAGTTATGACACAAAAACCGAAGAAGCTTGCTCAGAACTTATATGGCGATTAAAAATTTTGAAACGAGAAAACAGACTTAAGTTGTTATTATCTATCGACACAGATTAGCAAGATTTGTTTATAATTTAGTTTTCTTCACTTTCTACTAAAAATTAAAATTTCAGCTCTACTTTTGAACAATATTCGGAGATTCAGTATATTTGTGGTTCGAATATATTTAAAGAATTGGTTTTTATGTCAAGTGGCACTAAAAGCACCATCTAATGATTTAAATCTTTATAAAGAACTAGAGAGTTTTAAAAAAATTGATAAAGATATAGCAGAAGCAGTGCAAAGGAAGCTACGTAAACATCTATGGTACTTGAATGAAGCCAACATCTTCGAACATCAGCTTTCTTCGATGATGAAGTTGATATCGAAATGAAACGGAGAATGGTAAATAATTTAAACAAAGAAGGTCATCCTGATAGACCAAACAGAGCTCAGTGGCCTATTGAGGACGTCATGTCTGTCGAATTATGCGACTTTGTTACTTACAATACCTACTACTTTTTCAATACTATTTTAAATAAACAAATTACAATTGGAACTAAAAATTTTTTGATAACAGATCCTACCATTTGGGAGGACAATGCAAGCTACGTAACTTCTAAAGCAATTGTTAAAAACTTATTAGTGGTAAATGATATTGCGGAACGAGGAATTGCGCTTATAACTCGATTTAATGCTAAATTAACGCATCAGGAAGAGCAAAAACAGTTTATCCTGCATACAATGGAGCAACATTGCAAGGATCTGCCATCAAAAAATTTTTCAAAATCAAAATTGATTAAATATTTCAAATAATCTTACGCCCATAAAATTCAAAACTTGAAAAAATTACGTTATATTAAATTACTTACAACACTATAACATGATGTTTCTTTATTTCATAATTTTTTTTCAGAGTTATGTGTTTTCATAGACTAGCAATATAGTGTCCAGTAGCAGGTTCATTAAGCCCTAGCAGTACATTAGCAAATTTAATTCATCCATCTGAAAATATTATAATATTGCTTCAATAACTGAAAATGTGCTTAGAGTGAAGAAAGTCAGATTTGAAAAAACTTAAAACACTCTCACGACTTTAAAAATCAATATTTTCAAAAATGGTTAGCTTTGGAAGAAACTTCATTTAATTCTCCATAACGTGGTGTTTATTGTCCAGAAATATCTCGGTCCAAAAATTTACGAGGGGCGTTCAAAAAAAAAGTAACCTCTAAATTGTGACTTTGGCACCTTAAAACACCATGAAAGGTCATTCTAAGGTCAACATTGCTTATGAAAAAAATATTTGTCGTTTTCTTGTGCATAAAAATGTTTACGTAATGTAGTAGCGTAAAACTGTTATTTAACGAGTTATAGAGTAGTTAAGCCATGCACCATTTTTTGACCGTTTTTGGGTATAAAAGCTCCGGGGGCCTGGGTTTTTTCCACGACCGAAGTCTAGTTTTTTTTGCAAATCTTATTTTTTAGCCTCAATCTAACGGAAAGTGGACGGGGAGCGAAGAAAATCAGAAAAAGGCATTTTCCATATATCTTGTGGGTGCTCTAATATTCATATATATTTTGGAATTTTAATTGTTTTTTATTAATTTGTTTGTAGCATTTTACAATATGATATCCACATATATGTATATATACTACTTATTATATTATAAAATTTTAAAGTGACATTCGAAGCCGTTTTAAAGTTAAAAATTTTGAAAGTTTGAAAGCAACTGGCTTCCATCAAGCCCAAAACTTTGAACGTGTTTTTCTCAAAACTGCATTTATATAAATGGCGTGCATCATAACTCAAACATATTTCAACCAATCAATTCGAAATTCGCACACACATATAACTTACAATATTTACAAAAATATGCCAGAGCGTGATTTAAAAAAAATTGTGTTTATAAAATTTTTAGTTGTCTTTTCAAAAAGTTTACCGCAATTTCCGAAAAATTTTTTTGGAATTTTTGTATATTTGGAAATGTTTTTTTATAAAAACCAAAACTTGATATTTTTGAAATATTCCACTTCTTACTAAAATTGCATAGCGGCTGTGTTCTTCAACGTTAATAACGTAGATATAATTTAAAAGCTAATAATTTCTAAATAAGTAATGTGTTCTTTAAGTTTTTGATTTTATTGCAATCTCTAGCCTTATTAAATTTTTATCACATACATTTTTCCTATCAGAAAAATATTAGCAATTATTCGACCTTTCAGAACTGTAAAGCTTTCCATTGCATTGTCCCGATGATGCTGAAGCAATGAATTCCTCAAGCTTTTACTTAAAATAACAATAATCCTAAAAAAACCAGGGGTAAATAATTTTTACAAATTTTGCTTAAGTCAGCAAAATTCAATATTTTTCATTAGGAACATTAATACATATATGTGGATATCATGTTGTGAAATACCCACAAACGAATAAATAAAAAATTAAGTCAAATGCCAAAATTTACATAAGCATAACCAAAAAAAAAACGATTGTAACATGTTTAATTAATAAGAACGATTAAATTAAAGTTTTCTTAAAAATATTTACTGTTGAAGATATTATCAATTTTAATATACATAATTATGCAATACATATTTCAACTATAAATGTTATTTTTTAAAAAACATCAAAATAAAATGGCAGAAACGAAAAGTTGGATGTCAGAAAAATTCAATATTTTTCAGTATGTATATTTTTTGTAATATTCAATATTTTTCAGTATGTGTCGCCCATTGCTCAATGAAAATCGTATTCTTGGGGTCAAAATAAGAAACTTTATTATTGGGAACTATATCTCTAAAACGAATTCTAATGCCCCAACTTTTGACTTTTGTCCCGTAGGGTCAAATTTTAAAAAATCCCTCTTTGACCCATTTAGAGTGCCCCAATCGAGTTCAAATGTATGATTTACCCCCACTAACTTTGGGGGGCCGATCCACCCATGCCAGTGGCATACCCCCAGGAACCCCCCGGGGGTTCCCCATACAAAGTGCCAAAAATTGTGATTTTTTAAATTGAACATATTGCACGATCAAAAGCATAAAATAGAGCATAACAACAACGTCAAGCAAAGAACAAAACAAATCCTGCATAGACACACAAACATAAAAAAAAAATTGGTTGGTTTTTGGGGTATTTTTAATATTTTTTACCCTGAAACCAGGGTCTGATATGTTGGCTGCCCTGGAACTCCAAAATTTCTTCTAACTAAAATCAGAAAATTTATTTTTATATTGTTGAAGCCATTTTCAATAAGAAAAATAATTATATAAATTTTTTTATGAATTTCTTTGTGTTCGAAATGCCAAAAACAGGCACTTTGAGCATTTTTGAAAAAAAATCAAGTTTCAATAGCTATAACTTTTTTATTCAAATTTTGGTTTTTGTAATTTTTTGCCTGAATCAGTGTAAGACTATGCTTTAGCCAACCGTGATTTTTTTAAATGTTGCATTTTTGGATTCTTGGTTTTTTTTTTTGTAAAAATACCCGAACTCGAAATTTACAAAATGTTCCATTTCTATTGAAAATTTTCAAAACGACCAAGTTATTCAACGAAATCATATGTTTGAATTTTTATTAAATGCTGTTTCAGAAAACATTTCAATAGCAATTCATTGCAATTTTTTCAAATTTGAATTTTTAAGATTTTTATTTATACTAAATAAGAAGAAAATTAAATTATTTCTAAAATTAAAATATCACAACTCTGATCATTTTTATCCGATTTTAAGCTTTATAGCTCATCTTTGGAGACAATTCAATAACAAACGAGGTGCAACCAGTTTTAAGCACAAAATAAGGATTTGTCTGCAAAAAATTGATAAATATTTAAAAAGTTCAGCAATTTTTATATGTTTTTCAATTTACAACAAAAAGATCAACTCGCGGCAATTTAGCGCAGTCCTATCGAACTCGTTTTAATACAAGCTGATTTTTATTCTAAACGTCACATGTTTAACAAGTCATTATTTTCATTTTCGAAAAAATTTAATTTTTTATTAAATTTAAATATACATAATTTAATATATACTTAAAAAAGGTATAGATAAATAATATATATACATATATATTCGCTATTTCGCTTATTGAAATAATTTGTTAAGCCATAACGACATTCACTTGTTTCATATTTCACTTAGTTAAGAAACAGCACAAATTGGCTAATTTCTTTTATTTCAGCTCAGCCAAACAAGAAAAATATCGGAAACAAGATCAAAAGCATAAAATGGAGCATAACAACAACATCAAGCAAAGAACAAAACAAATTCTGCATAAACACTAGGGAGTCCAATCCCTGAAGCTTTTCTTGACCCCGGGATTATCGGTATTGAAAATCTCAATCCCGGGATCCCGGGGTTAGTTCGGGATTGAAAATTTTAAAAAGTAAATAATTCAAAACTTTTTTAATACATTTTTTTTTTATTACTTAAAACTGAAAAAATGTAAATTAATTCATTTATATTGAAACAAAAGGGTATGGGTATTCACCATTGCGTTGTTTTCAGTGTATTTTAAAAACCCCGTCATATTGATACCGGACTTTACCGAGCGGTTTTTTTATTTTATGTTGTTTTACATGAAATCTCTTAAAACCAAGTGTGGTAATTTTAAATAGCCCAATAATATGTTTAACGAACGTGGTTTTTAAAGTTCCATAAACAACTGATCGGTTGCCAGTTATTTTGTAATTGCAAAAATTAAAGAAGCTTAAAGTGCGAGTTAAACTTTTTTATGCCATAAATTAATAAAATATATCAAATTGGTTTGTTAATTTATTTGCATAGTAACAAAAAGCTATAGTGGGAGGTTCCCAACCACACATTCTATTTCAAAGGGTGCTCATAATTGTGATTTTCAACTATGGCAAAAAAAAAATACTACTATACCGCACAATTGTGAATACCCTTATTGTTAAAAAAAAAAACTTAAATAATATTAATGACTAGCCTTTATTAGTAATAAAACCCTTTCAGTGGATTTGCCCAATATATTGGAATTTTATTTGTATATCTTTTGCAAAGCTTTTTATTAAATCAAATCGTTTGGTTCTGT
>OY986437.1:127777135-127782820 GCA_963920525.1 Dichetophora obliterata | reverse complement strand
TATTATTATTATTATTATTATTATTATTATTATTATTATTATTATTATTATTATTATTATTATTATTATTATTATTATTATTATTATTATTATTATTATTATTATTATTATTATTATTATTATTATTATTATTATTATTATTATTATTATTATTATTATTATTATTATTATTATTATTATTATTATTATTATTATTATTATTATTATTATTATTATTATTATTATTATTATTATTATTATTATTATTATTATTATTATTATTATTATTATTATTATTATTATTATTATTATTATTATTATTATTATTATTATTATTATTATTATTATTATTATTATTATTATTATTATTATTATTATTATTATTATTATTATTATTATTATTATTATTATTATTATTATTATTATTATTATTATTATTATTATTATTATTATTATTATTATTATTATTATTATTATTATTATTATTATTATTATTATTATTATTATTATTATTATTATTATTATTATTATTATTATTATTATTATTATTATTATTATTATATTATTATTATTATTATTATTATTATTATTATTATTATTATTATTATTATTATTATTATTATTATTATTATTATTATTATTATTATTATTATTATTATTATTATTATTATTATTATTATTATTATTATTATTATTATTATTATTATTATTATTATTATTATTATTATTATTATTATTATTATTATTATTATTATTATTATTATTATTATTATTATTATTATTATTATTATTATTATTATTATTATTATTATTATTATTATTATTATTATTATTATTATTATTATTATTATTATTATTATTATTATTATTATTATTATTATTATTATTATTATTATTATTATTATTATTATTATTATTATTATTATTGTTATTATTATAATTATTTGATTAGATTAGAAAATAGAGATGGTTCTAATTCAAAAATTTACAGACGCAAATACAAATGACATTTCCAAGCCACAGTTTCATATATTACACACCATCTAGTAGCTAAAAACCATTTTTTAGAAGTATTTTATTTATTTATTAAAGTTTCAATAAATTATACAGGAAAAAATCAATTTTGTGTGAAATAAGGTTGGCCTTATTTTAATTAAACAATTTAGTTTTATTGAAGTAATCAAAATACAAGGAAAAAATTATGTAGAATCTGTAAAAAGAAAAGAGAAAGAAAAGAGCGATAAAACGTTAGTGGGATGAAATCTTTCCGTCAAACATGCAACCAGCTTTTCGCCGTTCAACACGTTTAACGTAACGCAACGCAATATAAATCTCCCTACATAATTTAGTTACAGTTCTTGCGACCAGCTTTACGCTGTTCAGCAAGTATTGCAAGCTACAACAACAATGCATCGTTAAGTCATGCGACCAGCTTTACGCTGTTCAACAAGCCAAGAAAGGGCATTGCAAAGGCAAGCGACCAGCTTGACGCTGTTCAACTAACCCAAAACAGACACTGCTGTAATAGAAAACATCATGAGCGGCTGCAATAACAATGCACTGCATAAGCAAGCGACCAGCTTGACGCTGTTCAGCTCACCAAAGCAGACACTACTGCATCAGTGTTCCTTACCTGAACTGATCTGTGAACGCATTGAACAATAATGACAATTATGTTCGTTTAATCGCCCTTTTATAGTCATAAAGCTCATGCACTGAGCTTTCTAAACTATACAGTGAAGTTAGGTGAAGTTAAAATAAAGCTTTCGCACTTGTAATGAAGTTAGTCCTAATCGAATTCTTAAATAATAATAATACAAATAAGGCTTGACAGCTAGATGGCACTGCTATAGGGCGGTTCGGACTGCTACAGACTCCCCCTTTGGCGTGCGGATATCGCCCTTACGCTAGCACGACAACATCTTAACTGATCTTCTTCTTTGGTCGACCACGTTTCTTTATTGGATGAACAGGAACAGGTGTATCATCATTGTTAGAACCGTTGTATACAGTGATTGCTGGCGCATGATATGATCCCAATGGTGTATCTAAATTATCAGGCGACGCGATTTCATACGTTGTTGACCCAATCTTTCTTGTGATGAAATACGGACCATCTCGCTTAGGAACAAATTTGGAAGTTATGCCCTTAGATCCTTGACTTAAAACGTGTGTGGTAATTAAGACTTTTGTACCAACATCAAAGTTTGGTTGAGGCCGTCTATGAAGATCTGCTTGAACTTTGTTTCTATCCTGCATACTTTGCTCATTTTCTTTAGCAGTCATAAATGAGTTGACCAGATTTCGTAGATATGGTGTAATTTGTGGAATGAAAGTCTCCCTCTCGACAATCTCTCTGACATCATGCTGGACATCATTAAGTGTGCGTAACTCTCTTCCAAATGTTAAATATGATTGTGTGAACCCTGTGCTTTGACATTTAGCGGTGTTCATTGCGAAACGAATAGCTGCTAGGTTCTTGTACCAAGTTGTGTGATCTTGCTGCGCCAAAATAGCTAATTGTGCTTTGAGATCTCGATTTCGTCGCTCTACGGGATTAGCTTCGGGGTGGTAGACGGGCGTAAATTGTTGTTCGACTCCGAGGCAAAATGAAACTTTTTGCATAATCGCTGAAATAAACTGAACTCCATTGTCTGACTTGAGGCACCTAGGTATCCCAAAGCGGAGGAATATTTCTTCGACGAGCAGCTTAGCACACGCTTCTGCTGTTGCTTCTTTCATTGGAAATATCTCTGTCCATCTGCTTGCAACATCTTCTGCAATAAATATCCATTGGTATCCATCGTCACTCTGTGGTAGTGGGCCAAACAAATTCACTGCAACTACCTCAAACCGCTGTCTGCTGCTAGTTGTTTGCAAAAGACCATATGGTTTCATATTTGAGGTCTTGAAACGTTGGCATTCAATGCAGGTTTTAACATGCTTTAAGATTTCAGCCCTCATACCAGGCCAAAAATACCTTGTCACGATTCTAGCAATAGTCCTCTCTCCACCGTAGTGTCCCGCTGTGCTATCGTCATGGTAGCGCCTTAAAATTTCATCTCTCCCTTGAACTGGAACGACATACTGAGCATCATCTTCGTCATCATTACCATAGCAATACAAAATTCCATTGTTCATTAGGTAACCTCTATTGATCCATCGATGCATATTTTCATCTGCAGATTCTAAGGAGTGAATAATTTCTTTAATTTTATCGTCTTTTAGTTGTTCTTCGCGAAGTTCAGAAATACTTTTCTTTGGAAAATCAATATGAATTTAAAGAATGCTTTGTGCTGGTATTACGCCTTGCTCCTGAGGAGGTCGTGAGAGCATGTCAGCTACGGCATTTGTTTTTCCTGGCACATACTCGACTTTAAAATGATATTGTTGTAATTGCAAAGCCCATCGAGCTAAGCGTCCTGAAGGCGTTTTTACTGTTAATAACCATTTAAGAGGTTGATGATCTGTCATGAGAATAATTTCTTCTCCATCGATGTAGCCTCGAAACTTTGCGCAAGCCCAAACAATGGCAAGAGCTTCACGTTCTGTTGTAGAGTAGTTAATTTCAGCTTTCGTAAGCAAACGGCTAGCGTACTCTATTGGATGTTCGTGTTCTCCCTCCCCCTGGAGTAGAACTGCTCCGAGTGCATAAGCGCTGGCATCAGTTTTTATTATAAAAGGCTTGTTGTCTTCAGCTTGCTTCAGAATTGGCGATGTCACTAACTTTTCTTTCAGTGTGTTATATGCGATGCGCTGTTCTTCTCTCCATTTCCATTTAGCATTTTTCTTGGTTAATTCTGTCAGTGGCTTTCCAATTTTCCAGTAACCTTCGATAAAACGTCGATACCAAGAGCACGTTTGAATGAACGATATAACCTCTTTGACGTTCTTAGGTTCATTTCTTTGACATATTGCTAAAGTTTTTTCGGGATCAACGCTAATGCCATCTGAAGTGAGAACATGTCCTAAATATCTCACATGTGAACAACAAAAATTACATTTAGCATTATTTGCTTTTAACCTGAAAAGATTAAGCCTTTCAAAAACAACATCTAGATCCTTTAAATGATCAGAAAACGACGAGGAGCAAATAATTAAATCGTCTTAGTACGCTAAAATATTTATTTGAGAAATTCCTGATTTAAACCTATCAATCAAAACGTTGAAATGTCGCTGGCGCATTTCTTAAACCAAACGGCATTCTTTTGAAGCTATATGTTCCAAACGGAGTAATAAAACATGTTTTGGCATAGTCTTTATTTGAAATTTTTATTTGGTAATAACCAGATTGTAAGTCAATTGTACTCATACATTTTGTTATTTTTACAGCATGCAGCAAATCATCTATCCGTGGAAGCGGATACTTATCTGGGACCGTGATGGCATTAAGTTTGCGATAGTCTATGCAGACTCTTAAACCACCGTCCTTTTTGGATACCATTACTACTGGTGACGTCCATGCAGATTCACTCTCTTCAATTATGTCGTTTTCCAGCATCTTCTCTACTTCGTCCTTGAGCTCACGAGTTCTCGCAAACGACAACCTATATGGAGGTGATGAAATAGGCGCATGGTCAGCAGTGTTGATGCTATGTTCAGCATATGGAGTTGGCTCATTTATGGCGCTGAAAACGGTTTCATGTTTCTGTAAAATATTTTCTAGCTGCTCCTTCTCGGACAATGAAAGTTGACTTCCGTCAGATTCTTTTAAAATTTTGAAGTCTATTGCAAATAGCTTTGTAAAAATTGCGTCGTCGTACAACTTGCGACAACTCCTTCAAATAGGTCGGTTTTCTTTTTTGGTGATTGAATGTGAAGCGGCAGTGCATCTCGGAATATATTATGAATCGAGTTTGGCGAGTAATCGTTTTGCTTCACATTTTGCATCACTATCTCGGGCCCAAAGTTTTCGAAATCAGATACATATGTTGACTTATTTTGTTTATTAACGTTTTCTACGGAGTCTTCTGGCTTTCGTTTGTAAACATTGATGTTTTCTAACAAATTCCGTGATTCTTTATCCACAAAATCGAACTGCTGCTCAGGACATCCCTCAAATGACCAGAATCTCTGACCCATGTTTAGCACAATTCCGGCTTTTTGCATAAAGTCAGTGCCAATCAATGTACGATTCCCGACAGCATTTGGTAATATAAGGAACGTTATGTTCAGGCATTTTCCACCAATGACTATTTTGCTTTCCGTTGACAAACAGTCCTGTTTAGATGTGCTTCCATCCGCTAGCTTGATTTCATATTTGATGCTTTCATACTGACATTGCTTCAAGTCCATTATGCGTTTTAAATTTTCACTAGCAACACTTAATCGAGCTCCAGTGTCAAAATAGACCAGGCCAGGCACTCCAAACAATTGAGCCTTGGCAGTCGGAATTTTATATTCAATTTTTTTCATCGAAATTGTGTTGAAATGCACTTGCTCACTTTGATTCGACGTTTTCTTACAATTTGGGCAATTGGCTCTTATGAACCCTGGCGTATTGCATCCGTAGCATGCTAGTTTTGCTTTTGCAAGGACTACTGGAGCATTCGCCTGCGTTTCTTTTGCCTTAGCCTCCTTCTTCTTAAAACACACTTCTTGCGTATGTCCTTTTTTACGGCAAAAACCGCAACGCAAAGGACCACCACCAACATTGACAGACGACTGCTCTGCGCTTTTGTCCTTTGCGGCTTGAAACTGTTCTGC
>OY986437.1:127084635-127089635 GCA_963920525.1 Dichetophora obliterata | reverse complement strand
ATGCTTTCTTGTGAGAAGAAGGAGCTCAGTTTTTTCTGTAGCCAGTTGGAGGCCGTGAGAGTCCAGCCATGCTTTTGTTCTAAGCATGACCTGATTGAGCTTTCTTTGTGCGTCTGTGGTGTCTCGTGCGGTGATAATAGCAGCGATATCATCTGCGTACCCGACAAGATATGTATCATCGGGCATATCCATACGAAGGATTTCGTCGTAACTTACGTTCCAAAGATCTGGGCCGAGAATTGACCCCTTGTGCGGCCCCTGACGTTATCTGTTTTTGTCTGGGACCGCTTGTGGTTTCGTAAGTAAGTTTACGATCCTTAAGATAGTTTCGCATCATTCTCATTAGATACGACGGGATGCATCATTCTCATTAGATACGACGGGATTTGGAAGCGATTTTCCAGAGCGTAAATTATATTTTTCCAGCTCACGCTATTAAAGGCGTTTCTTACATCTAGGCTCCAGCGGAGCTTTGAGAAGGAGGTACAATAGATCTCATTTAGGTCGCAGTACGCATCTCCACCACACAACATTAACATTAACATTACATCTAGGGTCGCCAGTAAGACGATTCCCCTTGAGTAGTGGTTCCTAGTTTGTGCATCTTCGAAGCTTGTCAGGGCTTCTGTGATAGCTCCAATTGTAGACCTACCGGGTCTAAAGCCATGCTGTCTTGGGGACAGTCCCCCACTAGTGTTAATTGCTGTCGCAAGGCGAGGCTTAAGCAGTCTTTCTAGTAGCTTTCCAGATGTGTCAAGCATGCAGAGGGGTCTGTAGGCCGAAGGAGACTCTGGGTTTCCTTTTCCCTTGCTGATGAGTACTAGACTTTGTCTCTTCCATATTTCTGGAAAAATGCCTTCTGTTAAGCAAGCGTTGTACATGCTTAGCAGTACGTTGGGTCTCGAGATTGCAAGTATTTTCAAAATCTCTGATGGGACGCCGTCAAGGCCGGGTGCTTTTTTATTTTTAAGCGTTCTCGCGGCTAGCTTGAGCTCGTCTTCTGTAAAAAGTGGAGGCGAATCATCCTGAGGGATCTCCAAGACTTCTTCTGTTACGTCATGCGTGGGAAAAAGGACATTTACGATGTTGTCCATTTTATCTGCTTCTAACTCAAGCATCGGTGGTTTTGATACGAGCTTTCGCATAACAATCTTGTATCCGAGCCCCCAGGGGTCGTTGTTAATGTCATTTCGGAGGTCCTCCCACTTTCTTTTTTTGCTCGATATGATAGCTTGTTTGAGGTTGTTCTTGGCTATCTTAAACTCATCATTTTCGGATAAAGCTGCACCTAAGCGTCTTGCTCTGGTATACCTTCTCCGACTCTGCAAGCATGCTTGTCTCAGTTGCGCTATTTCTTCCGTCCACCAGTAGACGGAGTTTTTGTGCCTACATGTTTTTATTTTCGGCATTGACCTTTCGCAAGCTCTCTCGATTGTTCTCATAGTTTGGTTTACTATGGACCTTGCGTTATTTGTAGCAAAACTTATTTGGGGGTTTGCATCTATTTCGGCAAGAAAAGCGTCTGGGTTCAATTTAGAGGCATTCCACTTGCGTGTGCTCTTTTTGGCGGTGTTTCGAGCAGGGCGACTTGACATATTTACACAGTATGATATGTATTGGTGGTCGCTGCCTGTAAAGTCTTCAAGGACTTTCCACGATTTTAGCCTGTGAGCCATTTTCTCAGATACTAGTGTGATATCTGGAGTTGTAGCATTGCATCCCGGTCTTCGGAAAGTGGTGGCAGTTCCAGTGTTTGCGACTACTAGGCCTTGCCTGGCAATCATATCTAGAACTCGTCTTCCTCTATGATTGGTTGAAGGCATACCCCATTCAATCGCCTGCGAATTAAAGTCTCCTGCGACAATAAACTCTCCCCCGATCTGCAGAATTTTGTCTTCTATGCAGTCGAGTTTGGCCTGAAAGTCTTCTATATTATCGCGGGGGGTCAAGTAGCAACTCATTAGGGTAAAGTTGTGGCCAAGAATCCAAACAAAGCCGTTTCCTGCACCGCTTCCCTTTATTCGGAGCTTGCTCTCAGCCGGGAGCCAAATGGCTGCTGTCTTTGAACAGTCTTCCACCCAGATTCCGCTTATTTTTTCTTTGTATTGTTCGCTGATAATAACAACATCTGCATCTCTATCTAGAACTAGCTGCGAGAGAAGAGCGTCTGCCGTCCTACTTCTATGCATATTCGCCTGAAGTATTCTCATTTCTTCTTATTGGCTTCACACTTACGGGAGCCCGGTAGGTGGTCTACTGAAGCCCGGCCCTCATGATGGCATAAGCAGCATTTTGGAGGGTTGATGCATTCTTTTAGCTTGTGTCCTGCTTCTCCACAGCGTATACATAAGCCTTGGCCTTTCCGATCAGGGCCAGTGCAGCTTGACTGGACATGTCCAGTGCCGAAGCATCTGTAGCAGCGCTTAGTATCTTCAAGATATTTTACTCTGCAACTTGTCCAGCCGATAAGTACACGCCGTTCTTTTAGGATGGCATTTGCACTTTCCGTTGGCAGCGTAACGTATGCTCGTCGTTGTTCTCTGCTGTCAGTGCGCGATATAGCTACTCCCACCTCTGCTCCTGGGTTTTTGAGCGCTTTTCTAATGGCGACTACTACCTCGTCTTTGTCGGTAAAGCTATCCAGGTCGCGTACTTCGATTGTCACCGTTGGCTTAAGATCAGTAACGGTTGCATCATCTCCCAGTGTTTTTTTTATTGCCTCTCGGAATTCATCCTTGTTTCCGCCTTTTCCCAATTCTAAAAGAATGGCTCCAGTTTTCGTTTTCCGGATCGAGCGGATGGCAATGTCTGAGATTTCTGGTTTTACCCTCTGTCGCAGGTTCTTTAAAGTGTCGGCGTAGCTGTGGCCGTCTGCTGGTTGAACCAGAACTGCATCTGGTTTTTCTCGGGGGCGTGCTTTAATCTGCTTCCTTCCTCCTCTCTTGTTTCCATCCTTCTTCTCCTTATCGTTTTGTTGACAAGGTACCTCTGGTTTTTCTCGCAGGCGTACTTGTTTTTGTTTACCTTCTCCTTTCATTTTTTCTTTCTTGTTCTCTTTTTCGGCTTGTTGCTGTAATACTTTTGATTTTTTTTTCTTGTGTGTTACAGTCTTCCATTGTGCATCTTCTTCTGGATCTCTACTTGTTTCGTTTGTTACAGCTTCCGTTTCTTTAGGCCTCTTTTGAGTCCCTTGCGCTAACGGACTTGAAGCAGCTCGTTTTGCGTTTGTCGTCATAGGTGTTGATACTTGTGCTGACGGCTGACATTTAGCAGCTTCAGCAAGCTTTCCCTCTTTCTCTGCTCCTGTCCAGTTTCTTCTGTAGCTAGCAATCACATCAAGCAATTCGTCAAGCTCTGAAACCCCGTTCTTAATGTCCATGTTGACATTTTTCTGCCTTATCATGGCCGCTTTCATCTTCCTGAGCACTTTTCTGCACTCTTGAAGCGATTCTTCCTCTGATGCTCTCATTTTTAAAATGAACTCCTGACGTGGTGAGCTATGAATTGCCGGAGCTGGTGAAGAGATTGGCGTGCTGTATCTAGTCGGGAGGGGCGCCACATCACAGCTGCTTGGAGTTATGATAGTATTATCTGGTTTCGATGGCATCGCTTCTTTTTGCATCAGCAGCGCTTCTGCAGTGCAACCTTTTGGCGGCGATCGCTGAGTTTTTTTGCTCCCTACAAATATACCTGCAGGTTCTTCATCAAATTGTTGTTGTTGTTTTGTTTGTTGTTGTGAAGTCATTTCTATTGGGTCCCCGCTTCGAGCCGCTATCTTCCCATGATTTGTCCAGTCGCTTCAAGCAATCCCCGTGGTTGTCTTTGCAAGCAGTGAGGTCACGCAAGGGTTGACATAGGTCTTTATGGGAGCCTATGTTCAGAGCCGGAATCTAAGCGTAAAAACAGGAGTCACTCTCAACTGTACCTGGACCACCAACTTAACGGCGACTTGTTCAGAACGTACTCGAAGCCTAGCCACAGTTTTAACGGGACGGAGGCGGCTGCAGCATTTGCCTGAAAGCCATTTCAACAAAATGTCACTTTTGCTTACTAAGGTAACAGAATACTGCAGCCTCCAGCCCATAGCAAATAGTCAATATCGTGTCCAAATCATAATCAATGTTCTTTCCGGGTTGTCATCAGGCTGAAGGGAAAGGGGTTCGTCCATGGGCTTAGTCCCTAGGCGGCGACGCATTTGATCTGTCGACTGCGACCACTAATTTTCCCGAAAGGAAAAGGTTCGCTTCGGGAAATGATCCCTAGAAGGCGACGCATTCGGTCTACCGACTGCGATCACTTTAAACCTCGGAAGAAAAGGGTCCGCTTCGGGAATTGGTCCCTAGACGACGACGCATTTGGTCTGCCGGCCGCAATAACTTCTCCTTCCGGAAAGAAAAGGCTCACTTCGGGAATTGATCCCTAGACGGCGACGCGTTTGGTCTGTCGACTGCGATGACTTATCTTCCCGGAGGGACAAGGTTCGCTTCAGAAATGAGTCCTTAGGCGACACCGTTTTCCAAATCAGCGCATAGGTTTTGATACTGCCGACCGCTACGGTACAGACGCAGACCAGAAAGCCGCCCAATATGGGTCAGACGCTTCTGGATTTTTTTGTAACTAGGGTCCGCGGGTTCGTAAGGCCCGAAGGATTGTATGAATATAATCCTCCCTTGCGGAAATAATAATAATAATAATAATAATAATAATAATAATAATAATAATAATAATAATAATAATAATAATAATAATAATAATAATAATAATAATAATAATAATAATAATAATAATAATAATAATAATAATAATAATAATAATAATAATAATAATAATAATAATAATAATAATAATAATAATAATAATAATAATAATAATAATAATAATAATAATAATAATAATAATAATAATAATAATAATAATAATAATAATAATAATAATAATAATAATAATAATAATAATAATAATAATAATAATAATAATAATAATAATAATAATAATAATAA
>OY986437.1:127077135-127079635 GCA_963920525.1 Dichetophora obliterata | reverse complement strand
TCCGATCTGCAGAATTTTGTCTTCTATGCAGTCGAGTTTGGCCTGAAAGTCTTCTATATTATCGCTGGGGGTCAAGTAGCAACTCATTAGGGTAAAGTTGTGGCCAAGAATCCAAACGAAGCCGTTTCCTGCACCGCTTCCCTTTATTCGGAGCTTGCTCTCAGCCGGGAGCCAAATGGCTGCTGTCTTTGAGCAGTCTTCCACCCAGATTCCGCTTATTTTTTCTTTGTATTGTTCGCTGATAATAACAACATCTGCATCTCTATCTAGAACCAGCTGCGAGAGAAGAGCGTCTGCCGTCCTACTTCTATGCATATTCGCCTGAAGTATTCTCATTTCTTCTTATTGGCTTCACACTTGCGGGAGCCCGGTAGGTGGTCTACTGAAGCCCGGCCCTCATGATGGCATAAGCAGCATTTTGGAGGGTTGCTGCATTCTTTTAGCTTGAGTCCTGCTTCTCCACAGCGTATACATAAGCCTTGGCCTTTCCGATCAGGGCCAGTGCAGCTTGACTGGACATGTCCAGTGCCGAAGCATCTGTAGCAGCGCTTAGTATCTTCAAGATATTTTACTCTGCAACTTGTCCAGCCGATAAGTACACGCCGTTCTTTTAGGATGACATTTGCACTTTCCGTTGGAAGCGTAACGTATGCACGTCGTTGTTCTCTGCTGTCAGTGCGCGATATAGCTACTCCCACCTCTGCTCCTGGGTTTTTGAGCGCTTTTTTAATGGCGACTACTACCTCGTCTTTGTCGGTAAAGCTATCCAGGTCGCGTACTTCGATTGTCACCGTTGGCTTAAGATCAGTAACGGTTGCATCATCTCCCAGTGTTTTTTTTATTGCCTCTCGGAATTCATCCTTGTTTCCGCCTTTTCCCAATTCTAAAAGAATGGCTCCAGTTTTCGTTTTCCGGATCGAGCGGATGGCAATGTCTGAGATTTCTGGTTTTACCCTCAGTCGCAGATTCTTTAAAGTGTCGGCGTAGCTGTGGCCGTCTGCTGGTTGAACCAGAACTGCAACTGGTTTTTCTCGGGGGCGTGCTTTAATCTGCTTCCTTCCTCCTCTCTTGCTTCCATCCTTCTTCTCTTTATCGTTTTGTTGACAAGGTACCTCTGGTTTTTGTCGCAGGCGTACTTGTTTTTGTTTACCTTCTCCCTTCATTTTTTTTTTCTTGTTCTCTTTTTCGGCTTGTTGCTGTAATACTTTTGATTTTTTCTTCTTGTGTGTTACAGTCTTCCATTGTGCATCTTCTTCTGGATCTCTACTTGTTTCGTTTGTTACAGCTTCCGTTTCTTTAGGCCTCTTTTTAGTCCCTTGCGCTAACGGACTTGAAGCAGCTCGTTTTGCGTTTGTCGTCATAGGTGTTGATACTTGGGCTGACGGCTGGCGTTTAGCAGCTTCAGCAAGCTTTCCCTCTTTCTCTGCTCCTGTCCAGTTTCTTCTGTAGCTAGCAATCACATCAAGCAATTCGTCAAGCTCTGAAACCCCGTTCTTAATGTCCATGTTGACATTTTTTCTGCCTTATCATGGCCGCTTTCATCTTCCTGAGCACTTTTCTGCACTCTTGAAGCGATTCTTCCTCTGATGCTCTCATTTTTAAAATGAACTCCTGACGTGGTGAGCTATGAATTGCCGGAGCTGGTGAAGAGATTGGCGTGCTGTATCTAGTCGGGAGGGGCGCCACATCACAGTTGCTTGGAGTTATGACAGTATTCTCTGGTTTCGATGGCATCGCTTCTTTTTGCATCAGCAGCGCTTCTGCAGTGCAACCTTTTGGCGGCGATCGCTGTGTCTTTTTGCTCCCTACAAATATACCTGCAGGTTCTTCATCAAATTGTTGTTGTTTTGTTTGTTGTTGTGAAGTAATTTCTGTTGGGTCCCCGCTTCGAGCCGCTATCTTCCCATGATTTGTCCAGTCGCTTCAAGCAATCCCCGTGGTTGTCTTTGCAAGCAGTGAGGTCACGCAAGGGTTGACATAGGTCTTTATGGGAGCCTATGTTCAGAGCCGGAATCTAAGCGTAAAAACAGGAGTCACTCTCAACTGTACCAGGACCACCAACTTAACGGCGACTTGTTCAGAACGTACTCGAAGCCTAGCCACAGTTTTAACGGGACGGAGGTGGCTGCAGCATTTGCCTGAAAGCCATTTCAACAAAATGTCACTTTTGCTTACTAAGGTAACAGAATACTGCAGCCTCCAGCCCATAGCAAATAGTCAATATCGTGTCCAAATCATAATCAATGTTCTTTCCGGGTTGTCATCAGGCTGAAAGGAAAGGGGTTCGTCCCTGGGCTTAGTCCCTAGGCGGCGACGCATTTGATCTGTCGACTGCGACCACTAATTTTCCCGAAAGGAAAAGGTTCGCTTCGGGAAATGATCCCTAGAAGGCGACGCATTCGGTCTACCGACTGCGATCACTTTAAACCTCGGAAGAAAAGGGTCCGCTTCGGGAATTGGTCCCTAGACGACGACGCATTTGGTCTGCCGGCCGCAATAA
>OY986437.1:127061820-127076935 GCA_963920525.1 Dichetophora obliterata | reverse complement strand
TATTATTATTATTATATTATTATTATTTATTATAATAATAATAATAATAATATATTAATAATAATAATAATAGATAATAATAATATTAATAATGAATAATAATAATAATAATAAGAAGTAATAATAATATTATAATAATAATAATAATATATAATATTAATAATAATATTAATAATAATAATAATAATAATAATAATAATAATAATATAATTATATTAATAATAATAATAATAATTATAATAATAATATAATAATAATAATAATAATAATAATAATATTAATTATAATAATAATAATAAGAATAATAATAATGAATAATAATAATAATAATAATAATAATAATAATAATAATAATATAATAATAATAATAATAATAATAATAATAATAATAATAATAATAATAATAATAATAATAATAATAATAAGAATAATAATAATAATTAATAATATAATGATAATATAATAATAATAATAATAATAATAATAATAATAATAATAATAATAATAATAATAATAATAATATATAATATAAGAATAATAATAATAATAATAATAATAATAATAATAATAATAATAATAATAATAATAATAATAATAATATTAATAATAAAATAATAATAATAATAATAATAATAATAATAATAATAATAATAATAATAATAATAATAATAATATAATAATAATAATAATAATAATAATAATAATATAATAATAATAATAATAATAATATAATAATAATAATAATAATAATAATAATAATAATAATAATAATAATATAATAATAATAATAATAATAATAATAATAATAATAATAATAATAATAATAATAATAATAATAATAATAATAATAATAATAATAATAATAATAATAATAATAATAATAATAATAATAATAATAATAATAATAATAATAATAATAATAATAATAATAATAATAATAATAATAATAATAATAATAATAATAATAATAATAATAATAATAATAATAATAATAATAATAATAATAATAATAATAATAATAATAATAATAATAATAATAATAATAATAATAATAATAATAATAATAATAATAATAATAATAATAATAATAATAATAATAATAATAATATAATAATAATAATAATAATAATAATAATAATAATAATAATAATAATAATAATAATAATAATAATAATAATAATAATAATAATAATAATAATAATAATAATAATAATAATAATAATAATAATAATAATAATAATAATAATAATAATAATAATAATAATAATATAATAATAATAATAATAATAATAATAATAATAATAATAATAATAATAATAATAATATAATAATAATAATAATAATAATAATAATAATAATAAATAATAATAATAATAATAATAATAATAATAATAATAATAATAATAATAATAATAATGATAATAATAATAATAATAATAATAATAATAATAATAATAATAATAATAATAATAATAATAATAATAATAATAATAATAATAATAATAATAATAATAATAATAATAATAATAATAATAATAATAATAATAATAATAATATAATAATAATAATAATAATAATAATAATAATAATAATAATAATAATAATAATAATAATAATAATAATAATAATAATAATAATAATAATAATAATAATAATAATAATAATAATAATAATAATAATAATAATAATAATAATAATAATAATAATAATAATAATAATAATAATAATAATAATAATAATAATAATAATAATAATAATAAATAATAATAATAATAATAATAATAATAATAATAATAATAATAATAATAATAATAATAATAATAATAATAATAATAATAATAATAATAATAATAATAATAATAATAATAATAATAATAATAATAATAATAATAATAATAATAATAATAATAATAATAATAATAATAATAATAATAATAATAATAATAATAATAATAATAATAATAATAATAATAATAATAATAATAATATAATAATAATAATAATAATAATAATAATAATAATAATAATAATAATAATAATAATAATAATAATAATAATAATAATAATAATAAATAATAATAATAATAATAATAATAATAATAATAATAATAATAATAATAATATAATAATAATAATAATAATAATAATAATAATAATAATAATAATAATAATAATAATAATAATAATAATAATAATAATAATAATAATAATAATAATAATAATAATAATAATAATAATAATAATAATAATAATAATATAATAATAATAATAATAATAATAATAATAATAATAATAATAATAATAATAATAATAATAATAATAATAATAATAATAATAATAATAATAATAATAATAATAATAATAATAATAATTAATAATAATAATAATAATAATAATAATAATAATAATAATAATAATAATAATAATATAATAATAATAATAATAATAATAATAATAATAATAATAATAATAATAATAATAATAATAATAATAATAATAATAATAATAATAATAATAATAATAATAATAATAATAATAATAAATAATAATAATAATAATAATAATAATAATAATAATAATAATAATAATAATAATAATAATAATAATAATAATAATAATAATAATAATAATAATAATAATAATAATAATAATAATAATAATAATAAAATAATAATAATAATAATAATAATAATAATAATAATAATAATAATAATAATAATAATAATAATAATAATAATAATAATAATAATAATAATAATAATAATAATAATAATAATAATAATAATAATAATAATAATAATAATAATAATAATAATAATAATAATAATAATAATAATAATAATAATAATAATAATAATAATAATAATAATAATAATAATAATAATAATAATAATAATAATAATAATAATAATAATAATATAATAATAATAATAATAATAATAATAATAATAATAATAATAATAATAATAATAATAATAATAATAATAATAATAATAATAATAATAATAATAATAATAATAATAATAATAATAATAATAATAATAATAATAATAATAATAATAAATAATAATAATAATAATAATAATAATAATAATAATAATAATAATAATAATAATAATAATAATAATAATAATAATAATAATTAATAATAATAATAATAATAATAATAATAATAATAATAATAATAATAATAATAATAATAATAATAATAATAATAATAATAATAATATAATAATAATAATAATAATAATAATAATAATAATAATAATAATAATAATAATAATAATAATAATAATAATAATAATAATAATAATAATAATAATAATAATAATAATAATATAATAATAATAATAATAATAATAATAATAATAATAATAAATAATAATAATAATAATAATAATAATAATAATAATAATATAATAATAATAATAATAATAATAATAATAATAATAATAATAATAATAATAATAATAATAATAATAATAATAATAATAATAATAATAATAATAATAATAATAATAATAATAATAATAATAATAATAATAATAATATAATAATAATAATAATAATAATAATATAATAATAATAATAATAATAATAATAATAATAATAATAATAATAATAATAATAATAATAATAATAATAATAATAATAATAATAATAATAATAATAATAATAATAATAATATAATAATAATAATAATAATAATAATAATAATAATAATAATAATAATAATAATAATAATAATAATAATAATAATAATAATAATAATAATAATAATAATAATAATAATAATAATAATAATAATAATAATAATAATAATAATAATAATAATAATAATAATAATAATAATAATAATAATAATAATAATATTAATAATAATAATAATAATAATAATAATAATAATAATAATAATAATAATAATAATAATAATAATAATAATAATAATAATAATAATAATAATAATAATATAATAATAATAATAATAAT
The DNA here is from genome assembly GCA_963920525.1 of Dichetophora obliterata. NCBI lineage: Eukaryota > Metazoa > Arthropoda > Insecta > Diptera > Sciomyzidae > Dichetophora > Dichetophora obliterata. The sequence continues at coordinate 127,072,945 of OY986437.1, read as the reverse complement.
AATAATAATAATAATAATAATAATAATAATAATAATAATAATAATAATAATAATAATAATAATAATAATAATAATAATAATAATAATAATAATAATAATAATAATAATAATAATAATAATAATAATAATAATAATAATAATAATAATAATAATAATAATAATAATAATAATAATAATAATAATAATAATAATAATAATAATAATAATAATAATAATAATAATAATAATAATAATAATAATAATAATAATAATAATAATAATAATATAATAATAATAATAATAATAATAATAATAATAATAATAATAATAATAATAATAATAATAATTAATAATAATAATAATAATAATAATAATAATAATAATAATAATAATAATAATAATAATAATAATAATAATAATAATAATAATAATAATAATAATAATAATAATAATAATAATAATAATAATAATAATAATAATAATAATAATAATAATAATAATAATAATAATAATAATAATAATAATAATAATAATAATAATAATAATAATAATAATAATAATAATAATAATAATAATAATAATAATAATAATAATATAATAATAATAATAATAATAATAATAATAATAATAATAATAATAATAATAATAATAATAATAATAATAATAATAATAATAATAATAATAATAATAATAATAATAATAATAATAATAATAATAATAATAATAATATAATAATAATAATAATATAATAATAATAATAATAATAATAATAATAATAATAATAATTAATAATAATAATAATAATAATAATAATAATAATAATAATAATAATAATAATAATAATAATAATAATAATAATAATAATAATAATAATAATAATAATAATAATAATAATAATAATAATAATAATAATAATAATAATAATAATAATAATAATAATAATAATAATAATAATAATAATAATAATAATAATAATAATAATAATAATAATAATAATAATAATAATAATAATAATAATAATAATAATAATAATAATAATAATAATAATAATAATAATAATAATAATAATAATAATAATAATAATAATAATAATAATAATAATAATAATAATAATAATAATAATAATAATAATAATAATAATAATAATAATAATAATAATAATAATAATAATAATAATAATAATAATAATAATAATAATAATAATAATAATAATAATAATAATAATAATAATAATAATAATAATAATAATAATAATAATAATAATAATAATAATAATAATAATAATAATAATAATAATAATAATAATAATAATAATAATAATAATAATAATAATAATAATAATAATTAATAATAATAATAATAATAATAATGATTTATAAAGTTGTTTCGGCTTAAGGTCTGCGTTTATTTATTTTACAAAATAATTGAAAAAATCTTTAATTATTTGATTTATAAAATTATTTTATTTTAAAATACTCGATATTTCGAACCGCCGTCGGCAGTTCATCATCAGGAGACTAGAAAAACAATAAAATGTAAGCATTAAAAAACTAACAAAATCACAACACTTGTATAAAAACAAATAAACACATTTTAACTACGATAACCACATAGTTATACAGATAATTATGACAACACATATAAATTATCACATTTTTTTATAAAATTATAAAATAAAATAAAAATTACATTTAAAATTTGATAAAATGTGTTTATTTGTTTTTATACAAGTGTTGTGATTTTGTTAGTTTTTTAATGCTTACATTTTTATTGTTTTTCTAGTCTCCTGATGATGAACTGCCGACGGCGGTTCGAAATATCGAGTATTTTAAAATAAAATAATTTTATAAATCAAATAATTAAAGATTTTTTCAATTATTTTGTAAAATAAATAAACGCAGACCTTAAGCCGAAACAACTTTATAAATCATATATAACTGCAAGGTCAACAAATAAGAAATTTAACACAATAATAATAATAATAATAATAATAATAATAATAATAATAATAATAATAATAATAATAATAATAATAATAATAATAATAATAATAATAATAATAATAATAATAATAATAATAATAATAATAATAATAATAATAATAATAATAATAATAATAATAATAATAATAATAATAATAATAATAATAATAAATAATAATAATAATAATAATAATAATAATAATAATAATAATAATAATAATAATAATAATAATAATAATAATAATAATAATAATATAATAATAATAATAATAATAATAATAATAATAATAATAATAATAATAATAATAATAATAATAATAATAATAATAATAATAATAATAATAATAATAATAATAATAATAATAAAATAATAATAATAATAATAATAATAATAATAATAATAATAATAATAATAATAATAATAATAATAATAATAATAATAATAATAATAATAATAATAATAATAATAATAATAATAATAATAATATAATAATAATAATAATAATAATAATAATAATAATAATAATAATAATAATAATAATAATAATAATAATAATAATAAAATAATAATAATAATAATAATAATAATAATAATAATAATAATAATAATAATAATAATAATAATAATAATAATAATAATAATAATAATAATAATAATAATAATAATAATAATAATAATAATAATAATAATAATAATAATAATAATAATAATAATAATAATAATAATAATAATAATAATAATAATAATAATAATAATAATAATAATAATAATAATAATAATAATAATAATAATAATAAATAATAATAATAATAATAATAATAATAATAATAATAATAATAATAATAATAATAATAATAATAATAATAATAATAATAATAATAATAATAATAATAATAATAATATAATAATAATAATAATAATAATAATAATAATAATAATAATAATAATAATAATAATAATAATAATAATAATAATAATAATAATAATAATAATAATAATAATAATAATAATAATAATAATAATAATAATAATAATAATAATATAATAATAATAATAATAATAATAATAATAATAATAATAATAATAATAATAATAATAATAATAATAATAATAATAATAATAATAATAATAATAATATAATAATAATAATAATAATAATAATAATAATAATAATAATAATAATATAATAATAATAATAATAATAATAATAATAATAATAATAATAATAATAATAATAATAATAATAATAATAATAATAATAATAATAATAATAATAATAATAATAATAATAATAATAATAATAATAATAATAATAATAATAATAATAATAATAATAATAATAATAATAATAATAATAATAATAATAATAATAATAATAATAATAATAATAATAATAATAATAATAATAATAATAATAATAATAATAATAATAATAATAATAATAATAATAATAATAATAATAATAATAATAATAATAATAATAATAATAATAATAATAATAATAATAATAATAATAATAATAATAATAATAATAATAATAATAATAATAATAATAATAATAATAATAATAATAATAATAATAATAATAATAATAATAATAATAATAATAATAATAATAATAATAATAATAATAATAATAATAATAATAATAATAATAATAATAATAATAATAATAATAATAATAATAATAATAATAATAATAATAATAATAATAATAATAATAATATAATAATAATAATAATAATAATAATAATATAATAATAATAATAATAATAATAATAATAATAATAATAATAATAATAATAATAATAATAATAATAATAATAATAATAATAATAATAATAATAATAATAACAATAATAATAATAATAATAATAATATAATAATAATAATAATAATAATAATAATAATAATAATAATAATAATAATAATAATAATAATAATAATAATAATAATAATAATAATAATAATAATAATAATAATAATAATAATAATAATAATAATAATAATAATAATAATAATAATAATAATAATAATAATAATAATAATAATAATATAATAATAATAATAATAATAATAATAATAATAATAATAATAATAATAATAATAATAATAATAATAATAATAATAATAATAATAATAATAATAATAATAATAATAATAATAATAATAATAATAATAATAATAATAATAATAATAATAATAATAATAATAATAATAATAATAATAATAATAATAATAATAAAATAATAATAATAATAATAATAATAATAATAATAATAATAATAATAATAATAATAATAATAATAATAATAATAATAATAATAATAATAATAATAATAATAATAATAATAATAATAATAATAATAATAATAATAATAATAATAATAATAATAATAATAATAATAATAATAATAATAATAATAATAATAATAATAATAATAATAATAATAATAATAATAATAATAATAATAATAATAATAATAATAATAATAATAATAATAATAATAATAAAAATAATAATAATAATAATAATAATAATAAATAATAATAATAATAATAATAATAATAATAATAATAATAATAATAATAATAATAATAATAATAATAATAATAAATAATAATAATAATAATAATAATAATAATAATAATAATAATAATAATAATAATAATAATAATAATAATAATAATAATAATAATAATAATAATAATAATAATAATAATATAATAATAATAATAATAATAATAATAATAATAATAATAATAATAATAATAATAATAATAATAATAATAATAATAATAATAATAATAATAATAATAATAATAATAATAATAATAATAATAATAATAATAATAATAATAATAATAATAATAATAATAATAATAATAATAATAATAATAATAATAATAATAATAATAATAATAATAATAATAATAATAATAATAATAATAATAATAATAATAATAATAATAATAATAATAATAATAATAATAATAATAATAATTAATAATAATAATAATATAATAATAATAATAATAATAATAATAATAATAATAATAATAATAATAATAATAATAATAATAATAATAATAATAATAATAATAATAATAATAATAATAATAATAATAATAATAATAATAATATAATAATAATAATAATAATAATAATAATAATAATAATAATAATAATAATAATAATAATAATAATAATAATAATAATAATAATAATAATAATAATAATAATAATAATAATAATAATAATAATAATAATATAATAATAATAATAATAATAATAATAATAATAATAATAATAATAATAATAATAATAATAATAATAATAATAATAATAATAATAATAATAATAATAATAATAATAATAATAATAATAATAATAATAATAATAATAATAATAATAATAATAATAATAATAATAATAATAATAATAATAATAATAATAATAATAATAATAATAATAATAATAATAATGATTTATAAAGTTTGTTTCGGCTTAAGGTCTGCGTTTATTTATTTTACAAAATAATTGAAAAAATCTTTAATTATTTGATTTATAAAATTATTTTATTTTAAAATACTCGATATTTCGAACCGCCGTCGGCAGTTCATCATCAGGAGACTAGAAAAACAATAAAAATGTAAGCATTAAAAAACTAACAAAATCAACAACACTTGTATAAAAACAAATAAACACATTTTAACTACGATAACCACATAGTTATACAGATAATTATGACAACACATATAATTATCACATTTTTTTATAAATTATAAAATAAAATAAAAATTACATTTAAAATTTGATAAAATGTGTTTATTTGTTTTTATACAAGTGTTGTGATTTTGTTAGTTTTTTAATGCTTACATTTTTATTGTTTTTCTAGTCTCCTGATGATGAACTGCCGACGGCGGTTCGAAATATCGAGTATTTTAAAATAAAATAATTTTATAAATCAAATAATTAAAGATTTTTTCAATTATTTTGTAAAATAAATAAACGCAGACCTTAAGCCGAAACAACTTATAAATCATATATAACTGCAAGGTCAACAAATAAGAAATTTAACACAATAATAATAATAATAATAATAATAATAATAATAATAATAATAATAATAATATAATAATAATAATAATAATAATAATAATAATAATAATAATAATAATAAATAATAATAATAATAATAATAATAATAATAATAATAATAATAATAATAATAATAATAATAATAATAATAATAATAATAATAATAATAATAATAATAATAATAATAATAATAATAATAATAATAATAATAATAATAATAATAATAATAATAATAATAATAATAATAATAATGATAATAATAATAATAATAATAATAATAATATAATAATAATAATAATAATAATAATAATAATAATAATAATAATAATAATAATAATAATAATAATAATAATAATAATAATAATAATAATAATAATAATAATAATAATAATAATAATAATAATAATAATAATAATAATAATAATAATAATAATAATAATAATAATAATAATAATAATTATAATAATAATAATAATAATAATAATAATAATAATAATAATAATAATAATAATAATAATAATAATAATAATAATAATAATAATAATAATAATAATAATAATAATAATAATAATAATAATAATAATAATAATAATAATAATAATAATAATAATAATAATAATAATAATAATAATAATAATAATAATATAATAATAATAATAATAATAATAATAATAATAATAATAATAATAATAATAATAATAATAATAATAATAATAATAATAATAATAATAATAATAATAATAAATAATAATAATAATAATAATAATAATAATAATAATAATAATAATAATAATAATAATAATAATAATAATAATAAATAATAATAATAATAATAATAATAATAATAATAATAATAATAATAATAATAATAATAATAATAATAATAATAATAATAATAATAATAATAATAATAATAATAATAATAATAATAATAATAATAATAATAATAATAATAATAATATAATAATAATAATAATAATAATAATAATAATAATAATAATAATAATAATAATAATAATAATATAATAATAATAATAATAATAATAATAATAATAATAATAATAATAATAATAATAATAATAATAATAATAATAATAATAATAATATAATAATAATAATAATAATAATAATAATAATAATAATAATAATAATAATAATAATAATAATAATAATAATAATAATAATAATAATAATAATAATAATAATAATAATAATAATAATAATAATAATAATAATAATAATAATAATAATAATAATAATAATAATAATAATAATAATAATAATAATAATAATAATAATAATAATAATAATAATAATAATAATAATAATAATAATAATAATAATAATAATAATAATAATAATAATAATAATAATAATAATAATAATAATAATAATAATAATAATAATAATAATAATAATAATAATAATAATAATAATAATAATAATAATAATAATAATAATAATAATAATAATAATAATAATAATAATAATAATAATAATAATAATAATAATAATAATAATAAATAATAATAATAATAATAATAATAATAATAATAATAATAATAATAATAATAATAATAATAATAATAATAATAATAATAATAATAATATAATAATAATAATAATAATAATAATAATAATAATAATAATAATAATAATAATAATAATAATAATAATAATAATAATAATAATAATAATAATAATAATAATAATAATAATAATAATAATAATAATAATAATAATAATAATAATAATAATAATAATAATAATAATAATAATAATAATAATAATAATGATAATAATAATAATAATAATAATAATAATAATAATAATAATAATAATAATAATAATAATAATAATAATAATAATAATAATAATAAAATAATAATAATAATAATAATAATAATAATAATAATAATAATAATAATAATAATAATAATAATAATAATAATAATAATAATAATAATAATAATAATAATAATAATAATAATAATAATAATAATAATAATAATAATAATAATAATAATAATAATAATAATAATAAATAATAATAATAATAATAATAATAATAATAATAATAATAATATAATAATAATAATAATAAATAATAATAATAATAATAATAATAATAATAATAATAATAATAATAATAATAATAATAATAATAATAATAATAATAATAATAATAATAATAATAATAATAATAATAATAATAATAATAATAATAATAATAATAATAATAATAATAAATAATAAATAATAATAATAATAATAATAATAATAATAATAATAATAATAATAATAATAATAATAATAATAATAATAATAATAATAATATAATAATAATAATAATAATAATAATAATAATAATAATAATAATAATAATAATAATAATAATATAATAATAATAATAATAATAATAATAATAATAATAATAATAATAATAATAATAATAATAATAATAATAATAATAATAATAATAATAATAATAATAATAATAATAATAATAATAATAATAATAATAATAATAATAATAATAATAATAATAATAATAATAATAATAATAATAATAATAATAATAATAATAATAATAATAATAATAATAATAATAATAATAATAATAATAATAATAATAATAATAATAATAATAATAATAATAATAATAATAATAATAATAATAATAATAATAATAATAATAATAATAAATAATAATAATAATATAATAATAATAATAATAATATAATAATAATAATAATAATAATAATAATAATATAATAATAATAATAATAATAATAATAATAATAATAATAATAATAATAATAATAATAATAATAATAATAATAATAATAATAATAATAATAATAATAATAATAATAATAATAATAATAATAATAATAATAATAATAATAATAATAATAATAATAATAAAATAATAATAATAATAATAATAATAATAATAATAATAATAATAATAATAATAATAATAATAATAATAATAATAATAATAATAATAATAATAATAATAATAATAATAATAATACTAATAATAATAATAATAATAATAATAATAATAATAATAATATTAATAATAATAATAATAATAATAAATAATAATAATAATAATAATAATAATAATAATAATAATAATAATAATAATAATAATAATAATAATAATAATAATAATAATAATAATAATAATAATAATAATAATAATAATAATAATAATAATAATAATAATAATAATAATAATAATAATAATAATAATAATAATAATAATAATAATAATAATAATAATAATAATAATAATAATAATAATAATAATAATAATAATAATAATAATAATAATAATAATAATAATAATAATAATAATAATAATAATAATAATAATAATAATAATAATAATAATAATATAATAATAATAATAATAATAATAATAATAATAATAATAATAATAATAATAATAATAATAATAATAATAATAATAATAATAATAATAATAATAATAATAATAATAATAATAATAATAATAATAATAATAATAATAATAATAATAATAATAATAATAAATAATAATAATAATAATAATAATAATAATAATAATAATAATAATAATAATAATAATAATAATAAATAATAATAATAATAATAATAATAATAATAATAATAATAATAATAATAATAATAATAATAATAATAATAATAATAATAATAATAATAATAATAATAATAATAATAATAATAATAATAATAATAATAATAATAAATAATAATAATAATAATAATAATAATAATAATAATAATAATAATAATAATAATAATAATAATAATAATAATAATAATAATAATAATAATAATAATAATAATAATAATAATAATAATAATACATAATAATAATAATAATAATAATAATAATAATAATAATAATAATAATAATAATAATAATAATAATAATAATAATAATAATAATAATAATAATAATTATAATAATAATAATAATAATAATAATAATAATAATAATAATAATAATAATAATAATAATAATAATAATAATAATAATACATAATAATAATAATAATAATAATAATAATAATAATAATAATAATAATAATAATAATAATAATAATAATAATAATAATATAATAATAATAATAATAATAATAATAATAATAATAATAATAATAATAATAATAATAATAATAATAATAATAATAATAATAATAATAATAATAATAATAATAATAATAATAATAATAATAATAATAATAATAATAATAATAATAATAATAATAATAATAATAATAATAATAATAATAATAATAATAATAATAATAATAATAATAATAATAATAATAATAATAATAATAATAAATAATAATAAATAATAATAATAATAATAATAATAATAATAATAATAATAATAATAATAATAATAATAATAATAATAATAATAATAATAATAATAATAATAATAATAATAATAATAATAATAATAATAATAATAATAATAATAATAATAATAATAATAATAATAATAATAATAATAAATAATAATAATAATAATAATAATAATAAATAATAATAATAATAATAATAATAATAATAATAATAATAATAATAATAATAATAATAATATAATAATAATAATAATAATATAATAATACTAATAATAATAATAATAATAATAATAATAATAATAATAATAATAATAATAATAATAATAATAAATAATAATAATAATAATAATAATAATAATAATAATAATAATTAATAATATATAATAATAATAATAATAATAATAATAATAATAATAATAATAATAATAATACTAATAATAATAATAATAATAATAATAATAATAATAATAATAATAATACTATAATATAATATAATAATAATAATAATAATAATAATAATAATAATAATAATAATAATAATAATAATAATAATAATAATAATAATAATAATAATAATAATAATAATAATAATAATAATAATAATAATAATAATAATAATAATAATAATAATAATAATAATAATAATAATAATAATAATAATAATAAT
>OY986437.1:125139222-125146722 GCA_963920525.1 Dichetophora obliterata | reverse complement strand
ATAATAATAATAATAATAATAATAATAATAATAATAATAATAATAATAATAATAATAATAATAATAATAATAATAATAATAATAATAATAATAATAATAATAATAATAATAATAATAATAATAATAATAATAATAATAATAATAATAATAATAATAATAATAATAATAATAATAATAATAATAATAATAATAATAATAATAATAATAATAATAATAATAATAATAATAATAATAATAATAATAATAATAATAATAATAATAATAATAATAATAATAATAATAATAATAATAATAATAATAATAATAATAATAATAATAATAATAATAATAATAATAATAATAATAATAATAATAATAATAATAATAATAATAATAATAATAATAATAATAATAATAATAATAATAATAATAATAATAATAATAATAATAATAATAATAATAATAATAATAATAATAATAATAATAATAATAATAATAATAATAATAATAATAATAATAATAATAATAATAATAATAATAATAATAATAATAATAATAATAATAATAATAATAATAATAATAATAATAATAATAATAATAATAATAATAATAATAATAATAATAATAATAATAATAATAATAATAATAATAATAATAATAATAATAATAATAATAATATAATAATAATAATAATAATAATAATAATAATAATAATAATAATAATAATAATAATAATAATAATATAATAATAATAATAATAATAATAATAATAATAATAATAATAATAATAATAATAATAATAATAATAATAATAATAATAATAATAATAATAATAATAATAATAATAATAATAATAATAATAATAATAATAATAATAATAATAATAATAATAATAATAATAATAATAATAATAATAATAATAATAATAATAATAATAATAATAATAATAATAATAATAATAATAATAATAATAATAATAATAATAATAATAATAATAATAATAATAATAATAATAATAATAATAATAATAATAATAATAATAATAATAATAATAATAATAATAATAATAATAATAATAATAATAATATAATAATAATAATAATAATAATAATAATAATAATAATAATAATAATAATAATAATAATAATAATAATAATAATAATAATAATAATAATAATAATAATAATAATAATAATAATAATAATAATAATAATAATAATAATAATAATAATAATAATAATAATAATAATAATAATAATAATAATAATAATAATAATAATAATAATAATAATAATAATAATAATAATAATAATAATAATAATAATAATAATAATAATAATAATAATAATAATAATAATAATAATAATAATAATAATAATAATAATAATAATAATAATAATAATAATAATAATAATAATAATAATAATAATAATAATAATAATAATAATAATAATAATAATAATAATAATAATAATAATAATATAATAATAATAATAATAATAATAATAATAATAATAATAATAATAATAATAATAATAATAATAATATAATAATAATAATAATAATAATAATAATAATAATAATAATAATAATAATAATAATAATAATAATAATAATAATAATAATAATAATAATAATAATAATAATAATAATAATAATAATAATAATAATAATAATAATAATAATAATAATAATAATAATAATAATAATAATAATAATAATAATAATAATAATAATAATAATAATAATAATAATAATAATAATAATATAATAATAATAATAATAATAATAATAATAATAATAATAATAATAATAATAATAATAATAATAATAATAATAATAATAATAATAATAATAATAATAATAATAATAATAATAATAATAATAATAATAATAATAATAATAATAATAATAATAATAATAATAATAATAATAATAATAATAATAATAATAATAATAATAATAATAATAATAATAATAATAATAATAATAATAATAATAATAATAATAATAATAATAATAATAATAATAATAATAATAATAATAATAATAATAATAATAATAATAATAATAATAATAATAATATAATAATAATAATAATAATAATAATAATAATAATAAAATAATAATAATAATAATAATAATAATAATAATAATAATAATAATAATAATAATAATAATAATAATAATAATAATAATAATAATAATAATAATAATAATAATAATAATAATAATATAAATAATAATAATAATAATAATAATAATAATAATAATAATAATAATAATAATAATAATAATAATAATAATAATAATAATAATAATAATAATAATAATAATAATAATAATAATAATAATAATAATAATATAATAATAATAATAATAATAATAATAATAATAATAATAATAATAATAATAATAATAATAATAATAATAATAATAATAATAATAATAATAATAATAATAATAATAATAATAATAATAATAATAATAATAATAATAATAATAATAATAATAATAATAATAATAATAATAATAATAATAATAATAATAATAATAATAATAATAATAATAATAATAATAATAATAATAATATAATAATAATAATAATAATAATAATAATAATAATAATAATAATAATAATAATAATAATAATAATAATAATAATAATAATAATAATAATAATAATAATAATAATAATAATAATAATAATAATAATAATAATAATAATAATAATAATAATAATAATAATAATAATAATAATAATAATAATAATAATAATAATAATAATAATAATAATAATAATAATAATAATAATAATAATAATAATAATAATAATAATAATAATAATAATAATAATAATAATAATAATAATAATAATAATAATAATAATAATAATAATAATAATAATATAATAATAATAATAATAATAATAATAATAATAATAATAATAATAATAATAATAATAATAATAATAATAATAATATAATAATAATAATAATAATAATAATAATAATAATAATAATAATAATAATAATAATAATAATAATAATAATAATAATAATAATAATAATAATAATAATAATAATAATAATAATAATAATAATAATAATAATAATAATAATAATAATAATAATAATAATAATAATAATAATAATAATAATAATAATAATAATAATAATAATAATAATAATATAATAATAATAATAATAATAATAATAATAATAATAATAATAATAATAATAATAATAATAATAATAATAATAATAATAATAATAATAATAATAATAATAATAATAATAATAATAATAATAATAATAATAATAATAATAATAATAATAATAATAATAATAATAATAATAATAATAATAATAATAATAATAATAATAATAATAATAATAATAATAATAATAATAATAATAATAATAATAATAATAATAATAATAATAATAATAATAATAATAATAATAATAATAATAATAATAATAATAATAATAATAATAATAATAATAATAATAATAATAATAATAATAATAATAATAATAATAATAATAATAATAATAATAATAATAATAATAATAATAATAATAATAATAATAATAATAATAATAATAATAATAATAATAATAATAATAATAATAATAATAATAATAATAATAATAATAATAATAATAATAATAATAATAATAATAATAATAATAATAATAATAATAATAATAATAATAATAATAATAATAATAATAATAATAATAATAATAATAATAATAATAATAATAATAATAATAATAATAATAATAATAATAATAATAATAATAATAATAATAATAATAATAATAATAATAATAATAATAATAATAATAATAATAATAATAATAATAATAATAATAATAATAATAATAATAATAATAATAATAATAATAATAATAATAATAATAATAATAATAATAATAATAATAATAATAATAATAATAATAATAATATAATAATAATAATAATAATAATAATAATAATAATAATAATAATAATAATAATAATAATAATAATAATAATAATAATAATAATAATAATAATAATAATAATAATAATAATAATAATAATAATAATAATAATAATAATAATAATAATAATAATAATAATAATAATAATAATAATAATAATAATAATAATAATAATAATAATAATAATAATAATAATAATAATAATAATAATAATAATAATAATAATAATAATAATAATAATAATAATAATAATAATAATAATAATAATAATAATAATAATAATAATAATAATAATAATAATAATAATAATAATAATAATAATAATAATAATATAATAATAATAATAATAATAATAATAATAATAATAATAATAATAATAATAATAATAATAATAATAATAATAATAATAATAATAATAATAATAATAATAATAATAATAATAATAATAATAATAATAATAATAATAATAATAATAATAATAATAATAATAATAATAATAATAATAATAATAATAATAATAATAATAATAATAATAATAATAATAATAATAATAATAATAATAATAATAATAATAATAATAATAATAATAATAATAATAATAATAATAATAATAATAATAATAATAATAATAATAATAATAATAATAATAATAATAATAATAATAATAATAATAATAATAATAATAATAATAATAATAATAATAATAATAATAATAATAATAATAATAATAATAATAATAATAATAATAATAATAATAATAATAATAATAATAATAATAATAATAATAATAATAATAATAATAATAATAATAATAATAATAATAATAATAATAATAATAATAATAATAATAATAATAATAATAATAATAATAATAATAATAATAATAATAATAATAATAATAATAATAATAATAATAATAATAATAATAATAATAATAATAATAATAATAATAATAATAATAATAATAATAATAATAATAATAATAATAATAATAATAATAATAATAATAATAATAATAATAATAATAATAATAATAATAATAATAATAATAATAATAATAATAATAATAATAATAATAATAATAATAATAATAATAATAATAATAATAATAATAATAATAATAATAATAATAATAATAATAATAATAATAATAATAATAATAATAATAATAATAATAATAATAATAATAATAATAATAATAATAATAATAATAATAATAATAATAATAATAATAATAATAATAATAATAATAATATAATAATAATAATAATAATAATAATAATAATAATAATAATAATAATAATAATAATATAATAATAATAATAATAATAATAATAATAATAATAATAATAATAATAATAATAATAATAATAATAATAATAATAATAATAATAATAATAATAATAATAATAATAATAATAATAATAATAATAATAATAATAATAATAATAATAATAATAATAATAATAATAATAATAATAATAATAATAATAATAATAATAATAATAATAATAATAATATAATAATAATAATAATAATAATAATAATAATAATAATAATAATAATAATAATAATAATAATAATAATAATAATAATAATAATAATAATAATAATAATAATAATAATAATAATAATAATAATAATAATAATAATAATAATAATAATAATAATAATAATAATAATAATAATAATAATAATAATAATAATAATAATAATAATAATAATAATAATAATAATAATAATAATAATAATAATAATAATAATAATAATAATAATAATAATAATAATAATAATAATAATAATAATAATAATAATAATAATAATAATAATAATAATAATAATAATAATAATAATAATAATAATAATAATAATAATAATAATAATAATAATAATAATAATAATAATAATAATAATAATAATAATAATAATAATAATAATAATAATAATAATAATAATAATAATAATAATAATAATAATAATAATAATAATAATAATAATAATAATAATAATAATAATAATAATAATAATAATAATAATAATAATAATAATAATAATAATAATAATATAATAATAATAATAATAATAATAATAATAATAATAATAATAATAATAATAATAATAATAATAATAATAATAATAATAATAATAATAATAATAATAATAATAATAATAATAATAATAATAATAATAATAATAATAATAATAATAATAATAATAATAATAATAATAATAATAATAATAATAATAATAATAATAATAATAATAATAATAATAATAATAATAATAATAATAATAATAATAATAATAATAATAATAATAATAATAATAATAATAATAATAATAATAATAATAATAATAATAATAATAATAATAATAATAATAATAATAATAATAATAATAATAATAATAATAATAATAATAATAATAATAATAATAATAATAATAATAATAATAATAATAATAATAATAATAATAATAATAATAATAATAATAATAATAATAATAATAATAATAATAATAATAATAATAATAATAATAATAATAATAATAATAATAATAATAATAATAATAATAATAATAATAATAATAATAATAATAATAATAATAATAATAATAATAATAATAATAATAATAATAATAATAATAATAATAATAATAATAATAATAATAATAATAATAATAATAATAATAATAATAATAATAATAATAATAATAATAATAATAATAATAATAATAATAATAATAATAATAATAATAATAATAATAATAATAATAATAATAATAATAATAATAATAATAATAATAATAATAATAATAATAATAATAATAATAATAATAATAATAATAATAATAATAATAATAATAATAATAATAATAATAATAATAATAATAATAATAATAATAATAATAATAATAATAATAATAATAATAATAATAATAATAATAATAATAATAATAATAATAATAATAATAATAATAATAATAATAATAATAATAATAATAATAATAATAATAATAATAATAATAATAATAATAATAATAATAATAATAATAATAATAATAATAATAATAATATAATAATAATAATAATAATAATAATAATAATAATAATAATAATAATAATAATAATAATAATAATAATAATAATAATAATAATAATAATAATAATAATAATAATAATAATAATAATAATAATAATAATAATAATAATAATAATAATAATAATAATAATAATAATAATAATAATAATAATAATAATAATAATAATAATAATAATAATAATAATAATAATAATAATAATAATAATAATAATAATAATAATAATAATAATAATAATAATAATAATAATAATAATAATAATAATAATAATAATAATAATAATAATAATAATAATAATAATAATAATAATAATAATAATAATAATAATAATAATAATAATAATAATAATAATAATAATAATAATAATAATAATAATAATAATAATAATAATAATAATAATAATAATAATAATAATAATAATAATAAT
>OY986437.1:125137515-125139022 GCA_963920525.1 Dichetophora obliterata | reverse complement strand
TAATAACAATAACAATAATAATAATAATAATAATAATAATAATAATAATAATAATAATAATAATAATAATAATAATAATAATAATAATGATAATAATGATAATAATGATAATAATGATAATAATGATAATAATGATAATAATGATAACAATGATAATAATGATAATAATGATAATAGTGATAATAATGATAACAATGATAATAATGATAATAATGATAATAATGATAATAATGATAATAATGATAATAATGATAATAATGATAATAATGATAATAATGATAACAATGATAATAATGATAATAATGATAATAATGATAATAATGATAATAATGATAATAATGATAATAATGATAATAATGATAACAATGATAATAATGATAATAATGATAATAATGATAATAATGATAATAATGATAATAATGATAATAATGATAATAATGATAATAATGATAATAATGATAATAATGATAAAAATGATAATAATGATAACAATGATAATAATGATAATAATGATAATAATGATAATAATGATAATAATGATAATAATGATAATAATGATAATAATGATAATAATGATAATAATGATAATAATGATAATAATGATAATAATGATAATAATCGATAATAATGATAATAATGATAATAATGATAATAATGATAATAATGATAATAATGATAATAATGATAATAATGATAATAATGATAATAATGATAATAATGATAATAATGATAATAATGATAATAATGATAATAATGATAATAATGATAATAATGATAATAATGATAATAATGATAATAATGATAATAATGATAATAATGATAATAATGATAATAATGATAATAATGATAATAATGATAATAATGATAATAATGATAATAATGATAATAATGATAATAATGATAATAATGATAATAATGATAATAATGATAATAATGATAATAATGATAATAATGATAATAATGATAATAATGATAATAATGATAATAATGATAATAATGATAATAATGATAATAATGATAATAATGATAATAATGATAATAATGATAATAATGATAATAATGATAATAATGATAATAATGATAATAATGATAATAATGATAATAATGATAATAATGATAATAATGATAATAATGATAATAATGATAATAATGATAATAATGATAATAATGATAATAATGATAATAATGATAATAATGATAATAATGATAATAATGATAATAATGATAATAATGATAATAATGATAATAATGATAATAATGATAATAATGATAATAATGATAATAATGATAATAATGATAATAATGATAATAATGATAATAATGATAATAATGATAATAATGATAATAATGATAATAATGATAATAATGATAATAATGATAATAATGATAATAATGATAATAATGATAATAATGATAATAATGATAATAATGATAATAATGATAATAATGATAATAATGATAATAATGATAATAATGATAATAATGATAATAATGATAATAATGATAA